>PVKU01005920.1:0-113887 GCA_004027475.1 Anoura caudifer | reverse complement strand
GAAGGAGAGAATTCTAGAAGCAGCAAGGGATAAGGGGACAGTCACCTACAAAGGAGTTCCAATCAGACTGTCAGCGGATTTCTCAAAAGAGACCTTACAGAGGCTGGAAAGAGGTATTCCAAGTCATGAAAATCAAAGGCCTACATCCAAGATTGCTCTATCCAGCAAAGCTGTCATTTAGAATGGAAGGGCAGATAAAATGCTTCTCAGATAAGGTCAAGTTCAAGGAGTTCATCATCACCAAGCCCTTATTATATGAAATGTTAAAGGGACTTATCTAAGAAAAAGAAGATAAAAAGTATGAACAGTAAAAAGACAGCAAACTCACAGGTATTAACAACCAGACCTAAAACAAAAAACCAACTAAGCAAACCACTACAACAGGAGCAGAACCACAGAAATGGAGATCACATGGAGGGTTAGCAATAGGGGAGTGGGAGGAGGAGAGAGGGGGACAAGGTACATAGAACAAGTAGCATAGATGGTAGGTAGAAAACAGACAGGGGGAGGGCAAGAATGGTGTGGGAAATGTAGAAGCTAAAGAACTTATGACACATGGGCATGAACTAAAGGGGAGAATGTGGGTGGGAGGGGGTGTGTAGGGTGGAGGGTAATGAAGGGGGAAAATGGGACAACTGTAATAGCATAATCAATAAAATATAGTTTAAAAAAAGGAAAAAAGAAAATAGACAGGGGGAGGGCAAGAATAGTGTGGGAAATGTAGAAAAAAAAATAAAAATAAAAAAACCCATTTAGGCACAGTGCCAAAAAAAAAAAGAGAGTTAGATAATTTAGCCCTGGTTGGTGTGACCCAGTGGATTGAGAGGCAGCCTGCAAACCAAAAGGTCACCAGTTCAATTCCCAGTCAGAGCACATGTTTGGATTGGAGGCCAGGTTCCCCAGTGCAGAGCGCGCAAGAGGTGATCATACGTTGATGTTTCTCTCCCTCTCTTTCTTCCTCCCTTCCCCTCTGTCTAAAATAAATAAATATATTTTTTAAAGAGGTAGGTAATTTAGGTAATTTTTTATATTAATCATTCTGTCTACTTATATATCATTTTTATGTGTTTGAGTGCTTTCTTTCACTGAAAAGTGTGAATCATAAACTCAGGCCATTTTCTTCTTGAAATTGTTATCAAAACTATACATATGCCACAGGAAAACATACAAATACATAAAATGCATCACACAAATTGATATGCCTTACAAAATCTGCTAAAACAATTTACACCATGGAAATTCACAGAAGCTTTGGGTAGAACAGACTTTAAAATGACCCCTGTTAAATCTTGCAAATTCAACTATGTGATCCTTTCAGAATTTATTTTCTAATTCTTAGCAAGAGCAGACAAAGGGCAGAGAAAGAATGAGCACTCCATCATTTGCTGATAGTGAGCGAAAGTGAAAAGCAATTCAGTTTTAGTCCTCCTGTGTTTAACCAACACCAAGACTTCCAGAACTTACTTGAAGGTTTTCTGTTTCAGATGTTCATTTGTACATTTCTTCTGCCACATAAGCTATTCTGTAAGACCTATTCCAGCTCTGTTTCTCTACTTTTCTCAAACAACGATGTTCTTCTACATTTCTGTGCTAGAGAAGAAAGACTAGGTACTAATTTTAGAACTATTTATTCAGGAAATGTTGACAATGGGCAATATGAGGTTACAGCAGCCAAGAAAAGTGAATTGTAAAAAAGTTGGCTTTGCTGTTCTCTTCTGTCTGTTCTGAGAAACATTGCTAGATTTCAACATGTGAACTTGTTTCTTAGAGCATATAAGCCTTGTGGCTCATTCCACGTTATTAGATTCCTGATAATCACGCAGCTGCCTAATTCTACCATAGTGCGTATTAGTATTGAAAGTCCCGTTCATGGTCATGGACTCTAAGTGGCCAGTCATCTTGACAATGATCCCTCTTGAAATAGAACAAAACGTGCAAACAAAGCTGGTTGAAATGTGCAAAATTCTTGGTACTGTCAGTCTGTTTTATTGAAATAATTCAGGAGATCTGTGGCCTAAACATGGTGTAACTGGGAATTGAAAAATAATAGCATTCATTGCATATTCATTCCATGTTGGCACTCATGTTTTCCTACATGCCATGAGCACCTGAACTGGAAGGGGCGCACTAGAACGCATAGACTGCATCAGCTGTGTCTGGTACACAGCTGATCTTAGCACGCTGCAGTGCGTAACCACATGACACATGTATGTTTTAGTTACATGTGATGAATTTGAATTGTCCTAATCTTCATATTTCACTCATAACAATACAGAAATTGCAATGACCTTCATAAGTTTGGAGTATTTATTATGAGAAGAGAAAATATTTTCACATCAAGAATCACAGAGACATAGATACATGGAACAGATTGACAGCTGTCAGAGGAAAGGAGGGTTGGGATACTGGATGAAAGAAGGTGAAGGGATTATGCAAAACAGAACATCTGTGTAACACACAGACACAGACAACAGCCAGAGGGAAGAGGTGCAGAGGTAGGTGGAGGTGAGCAAAGAGAGGGGAACTGAGGATGGAAGGAGAATTTGCTTGGGGCGATGGGCACACAATGTAGCATGCAGACGATGTTTTATTGAATTATACACTTGAAATCTGTGTGTTTTATGAATCAGAGTCACTCCAACAAATTCAATAAAATACATTAATGAAAAAAGAATCATGATTTTAATGCATTTAAAAACTCACTACAATTCCTTAAATTCTGTATCCTCATGTAAACTTTGGTGTTACTTTGTCCATGGCAATCCAACACAGCACAATTTTACAATTATTTATAGAATTAAATAATTTTGCCATTATATATATGACACTGTCCATATGTTAGAAATATTTCATTTTTAATGTTTTGTGCAATAGTTCTGTGGAATTATATGCCATGATGCTTGAAGATTAATTAATAAAACCCATATCTGCTAATGTTTTAATAAACTGCATCAACATTGCCTAAATTGAATTAATATGTACATTGTTTCTAAAGACATAATAATGTTTATGCCTCTTTCAATGTTTTCACAATTTATACAAATTTAACTTTGTAAGCCAACTAATATACTAAATGCACTAATGAAACATATATCCAAACAATAACATAGCTAGCTCATCTAGTAACAAGTAATCACCTCCCATTAATTATTTTGAATGTCAGTTTTATAAATTCAAATTTTCACTTTAGTATGAATACATTCAAATACACAAGTACATAGCTATAATTAGATGATTAAACCATTCAAATGAATAAAATCATTAGATAAAATAAGTCGAAGGAGAATTGATCACCATTTTAAAGATATTATTATTTAATATTAACATTACTATTTCACCCATTGACAGGTTGAGAACCAGGTGCACTGAAATTACGTAATTGTCCACCACGCGAAGCAAACTTTCTGATGCAACCATCCCTGGCGGCGCTGAAGACGCCAGCTACTGGGATTGGTTCCAGTGCTGACAAATGAAGTAAAAATACATGTTTCTGACCTCGTTTATAGACAGTGAACAGTGTAGGAGGAGGATAAAAGAAATGTATGATAACAAACTACATATACATGTACATGAATCAAAATGTGTGACCCATATATCCTGTCACTTCTGGTCCAGTCAAAATAATTCACTTGAGAAGACTGGGAACTCTGGTTCTTTGCACAATTCACAGACTGTAATCTAATCAGCCCTTTGAACTAAGTGTGTCTTAAATCAGCAAGCAAAAAAAGTTTGTAAAACTTATTTCACCCAACAAAGCTGTAACAAGCAAGAACATTACAAGGATCAGATTGCTGAGCGGCAAACAGAGGAGGTAGTTTGTTCACTTTAGGCTACGAGCTGACCTGGGTCTTAATAGGCAGTCACAGTGCCAGGCTCTGAAACTACAGCACTGGTCACAAATAAAAGCAAAAACAAAGTCTCACTTGACATCCATGTCTTTCACCGGAGCTGAACACGCAGGCGGTTAAAAATGACAATGTAAATGTAGGCAAGAAGCACATATAATCTAGATATACTTGCATGAGTGTGCATATATATATTCATGCACACATGTATATGGAATACACACATTCTACATGTATATTCTCTATATATATGTAAAATATATTCAATATGTATATGTGGAATACATATATGCATGCACACATGCATGAAATACATTCTACATGCATATTCTATGAATACATACATAAATATATATTCAATATGTATATATTAATACATATTGAATACATATATATTCAACAAAATATGCATAATTAACAAACTAAAGATGCAAGAAAATGAGAAGTCGGTTCCAGGACAGTAAATTTGGTAACAAAGTCTCTGATTTTCAAACCAAATCAATCATAAGAAAAAAATAACATTTTAGAATTTGGGATGGTGGCAATGTAAGATGTTACTGCACTCAGTATTAGATCATAACAATTGATGTCTATTCTTAGGAAACAGCATAGGGACTTGGGCCTGGGAATTAAAAATACCAGGTGGCCAGGAAGCTAAGACCAGGCGGTCAGAAAGAACAGGGAATTAAGCTGGCCACAGAAATACCACCACCCCCCACACTACTCAAAAAAACAGAGGTAGCGCATAGTTTCTTCTGCCTTAAGCTACTGACCCGCATGCATAGGCCATCAAGATTTGACCACTAGGTGACCTTGCTAGGGTGGTAGTAATGAGTCGTCTGCTGCCTTGGGGGCAACAAGTGCAGGCCAAACATAGTTACCAGGCAACACAACGCTGAGTGGAAAATTCCACAAGCCTGCCTTTTTTCACAAACTCACGTTTTTCTCAGGAAGCCTTGCACAAGCCCACTTTGTCCCGGGCTTATAAAAGCAGCCAATCAGAACCCCTGCCCCACCCTGGCCACTGCGAGTTCAGAGGGAACTTATTTTCCTCTGTGCTGCCTCACTTGTGCATAAGCTTAATAAAATCTGTCTGGAAATTCCTCTCGGCTTTCTCTTGATTTGTATCTTGGGAAACCAAAAACCCTAATACCAGTAACATGTTTTACGACACCAAATTTCCCACTTACGAGAAAAAAAAGCTCTGCTTGCAAGATATTGAAATTGATTCATTGCTTTTGGTTAGTCTCCCTACTGAAAACCCCTTGACATGCCAGATGTACACTTAGGGTATCTTTATATCCCTTATTTACAATTTTGATTATTAAGCTAGCATTCTACTACATTTAACTTAAAAAGGCACTGCCTAAAAAATAAAAAAAAATAAACATTACAATGCAGATGTTGTACTATTAAAAGTACCTAAATATGAAATAGCGTTGGTAATTAATTAAATCGAGTGGCAATTTGAGATGGTAGAACAAAATAATTTCAATTTCTCAAGATATTATTTGGAACTTTGATGTCTGAGAGATAATCCTCACTCAGAGAGAGATGACTTTTAGGATGCTTGTAAAAGTGTTAGGTGACTGGCTTAAAATTTGTACTGTTTGTACGCGTGGGACGTCATTGTGTCAATTACAGGAGTTTTCAAATTCTAAAGACAGGCTGTTGTTGCCTTCAGAAATATTCATTGTGTTCTTTTTTATTTAAATAAAATTCGCGTTTACTTTAAAACCTTAAAGAACAATGTAACAAATTATTATATAAATTTGTCATTGTTTACAATGACTTCATCAGCTCAAAATTTAAATGATGTGATTAAAGTATTCCTTTAAAAAGATAAAATCAGAATTCTAATTCTGCCAATAAAGTTATCTGTGACCCTTTTAAGATCATTTACTCTCTCTGAACTTAATATACAAAATGATCATGTCCTACTCAATGATGTCTAAAATATCTTAAATATCTGAAATTTAACTTTGTCATTGTTTAAAGTATTCTTTAGAAACACCACATATTCACCTTAAGAATTGCTTATATTAAATAGTGAAAGTTATGCTAAAGAGCTACATGTGTTGATTAATCTCACAATAAGAATACTGAGGTCATTTTTTTCATATAAAATGGGCACTTGGCCTTACATAAACCTCTGGTGAATAGAAATGTGGGCTCATTTGTAAGGGAACATTTTCTTTACATACTCAAATGTAGGGAAGAAATAACTCTGCCATTGAAATGCTTTGTTTATGCATTTCACTGAGTTTTCATATTTTATGACACAAAAAAGCAGTATTACCATATAAAATTACCTAAATGTGAATTTTTTAGTGAATAGATTGTGTGTGCCTCTACTCTTATGAAGAAAGCGATATCATGGGATTAATTCTCATTATTAGTAGTAGAAAAAAGAACAGCTTTAAAAATATATTTCATAAAAATATTTGTCTTCATTCTATGCATAAAACTTTCTTTAAATTAAATAATAGAATTGATACAGGAATGGGATGTATTGTGATATATAGAGAAAAAATACTACCTAGGTGAAAGCCAGCTATTTATTTTACCATTCTGAGTCTAAGAGCTGATTCTGATCTATATTAAACATTAATCGGGAAAAGCATAATGTCGAACAATTTATATAAAAACAGTAGATTGGAAGATCTTCAGAAAGTCATGACAGCCTGTGATTTCTTAAACAAGACTTAAAAAAACATAAAGCACAATGAAAAATTAATTAATTTGGCCACATCAAAATACACAAATTCTGTAAGTGCTTAAACAAAGTGAGGGGGACAAGCTACACATTGGATTTATACAGGAAGCATTTATGCCCTGGCCAGTAGCTCAGTTGGTTAGAGAGCTGTCCCCATAGTCTGTAAGAAACTCTTAAAAATTACGTCAAAGGTGCAGAGTGCCTCTGATCATTAAGGAATTATGAATTTAAAATAATCTAATGAAACAGTTCACCCAGCATTTTTGCAAAAGTGTAAAAATCTGAAGGTAAATTTTAATCTTACTGGATTTTTAAAATCGATTATACAAGGCAGTCATTTGATCTTGCTCATATTTAACTGGATATCCAGGTATGCAGACTTCACTACTTCATATTCTTGAATCTTCCTCTCGCATACAGTCAAAGGCAATCACACCCATGTACACACTGTTACACACATCCACACAGACATGCACCTTTATAGATTTTTCAATCCCTGGTATGTTGTTTCTATTCTCTCTACTCCATCATTGTCAATATTGTACCATTTCTTGAAAAAAAATTGTATTCATAATAAGGCCAGTTTTGCCCTTTATCCACCTTGAAAACTTTCCAAATCTTTACTGTTAAAAAATTATTATACCGAATTGTTAATATTTGTTAATGATCTTGTAGGAATTGTGATGATAACTGCATGGGCATTGTTTCAGTGTTTTGGGTTTATTATCTACATCATCATTAAACCATAGTCTATGTACCTTAAAAGTAAATAAAACCATATCAGTTATAGAGTCTCCTCTAGCAATGAAATCGTATCTCTGCATTTTTTTACTGCAAAATCTTTGAAAGAGAAGTCCATAATTAGTTTTCTTCTCTTCTTTTTTTAAATCTGGAATCCCTCCAAAAACCATTTGTACAAAGAAGGTGATCGAATGAGACTTTGTCAAGGATACCATTCACCTGGAAATTATTGCAGCTAATGGTTAATTCTCACCCCTCATATAATTTCACCTATGAGCAGTATTTGATACAACTGATCACTCTTTCCTTCCTAAAACCTTATGGTTTTTGCCTACTTTCTAGGACATTATACTCTGTTTTTTTCTGCTTCACTGTTAGTACTTTCCAGTTTCCTTTGATAGATTCTCCTTATATCTTTGACCTCTACGTATTTGAGTATTTTAAAGCATAGTCCTAAAACCTTCCCTCTTTTCTCATCTAATCTCAAGGCTTTAAACACCATCTATGAATTAACTGTTCCCACTTTGTATTTCTACTAAACTCCCCTTGAATTCCAGACTCATTTATCAAAATTCCTACCAGAACGTGTTTTGGGATATCTATAAGCATTTCAACTTAAACCTGATCCACTCTTCCCCTGTGCCCAAACAAATTCTCTTTACATTCCTTCTAAAGTAATAAAGGACAAATTCATAATTCTGGTGGCACAAATCAAGTCTGCACAAATGCCCCCAACTGCAAATAAAAACACTGAAATGTTAGTTTTTACAGTCATTTGGTTTCTATCACATAGCAGAAACTATGACTCCATGAAATAGTAGTGATCATTAAATCTGATTATCTTTAGATATTTATTTGTCTTGAGGATTCACATATCTTCAGGCATCTGAGACATCAATGATTTATTCAATAGAATACTCAATATTTTTTATATTGTGTTCTGCATTTGATTTGGTTACTCCTTTTCCCTCAATGTTGTAAATTATATTTTAAAAATCCCCCTAGAAAAGGAAAGTACTTAGCAGTTTATAATATTCTGTTTATCGTTGTAGTGGTTCTTTCATATATGTGGAAGCCATTTTTAAATATTTGGGGGTAAATACATAAAAATTGTCATTTGTATGCATAACAAGAATATCAAATACAAATGAGCAAATAACAATGCTAGCTTAATTACCAAGAACTATAACTGTTTTGATAACAATTGTATATGTGAACACTAACTCTTAAAATGGGCATGAAGATGGAATGAGAAGGATGCTTTATGGCCATTTTACACCTCCTTAAAATCCTCATGTGGGTTCTAAGAAGTGAAATTTCTCCTTGCTGTTAAGAAAGTATTAGGGAATTTTTATAAAGTGTACACAAATGTCAATGTCAATATTGAACAAAATCTTGACATTTTTCCCACAAGGTGATGAAATATGTTAAAGTTAGTTCTAGCTCAATAACCAGTGTGGCCGGAAATCTATTAAGAGATAGCATCAACCTACAAAGTAGGGAAAAGCCCATCTATAAAACCCTGTCACTTGCCTTGACTCTTTGAAAGTTTAATAAGGTTCCTTCTGTTGTGTGAGTACAAAATATTTGC
Source organism: Anoura caudifer (assembly GCA_004027475.1). Lineage (NCBI taxonomy): Eukaryota > Metazoa > Chordata > Mammalia > Chiroptera > Phyllostomidae > Anoura > Anoura caudifer. The sequence continues at coordinate 104,994 of PVKU01005920.1, read as the reverse complement.
TAAACAAATTGGTGTATCTTTGCTTATTAAAAATATATTTACAGAGTCTCCAAAATTTGTAAAAACTTCTACTGGGTTATAAAGATTTAGAAAGCACTTAAGTAAATCAAAGTAAGGGAATTTAAAACATTTCCCCAAAATGAAATCTAGCTTCGAATGCTATAAAAAGTTATTCTCTTAAAAAAGATTCAAACACTCATCTTTGCTTAATTACACCTAAGAAACACCCCTCCCTTTTTTTTTTTTTTTTTTTTTCAAAATAAGACAATGGCCACCGGTTCTGTGGATTAGAATGTGATCATATTTGGGGGACTATTATTCAACCCTGTACAGTCCTTTTCTTTGTTTAAAACTATTACAGCTACATGATTTATGTATTATTTAGTACTCTTCACATATGAAAACCAATAGGAGATAGAGGGGGAGGGAGGGGAGAAGGAGGAAGAGAGAGACAAAGGAGAAAGAGAGAAGTATTTTAGGGACTTGGCACACGTGACTGTGGGGACTGGTGTGATGAAGACCCGCAGGGCGGATCAGCAGGAGGGGCACCCAGGGAAGAATGTGGGTTGCTGTTGGAGTGTGAAGGCAGTCTACAGGTGCAGCTGCTGCTTCCCCAGGAGGTCCCAGTCTTTCCTATTCTTCTGCATTGTATTTGTCCCTTATCGTATATCTCCCTTAAATCCCCCTCCCTCCCACAATCACCACACTGCTGTCCATATCCATGAGTTCTTTTTTATTGTTTAATTCCTCCACCCCCTAACCTCTCCATAGCTATCAACCTGCTCTCTATGAGTCTTTCTCTATTTTGCACGCTAAGTCAGTTTGTTTATTGGATCCCACATACGAGTGAAATCATGTGGTATTTGTCTTTCTCTTATTTCACTTAGCATAATGTCCTCCAGGTCCATCCATGCTGTCACAAGCATAGCAATAATGATTTTGAGAAAGAGGAACAAAGTTGGAGGAATCATGCTACCTAGTATCAAAATATACTATAAGGCCATAGTAATCAAAACAGCATGTTGATGACATAAGAACAGACACATAGATCAATGGAACAGAATGGAGAACGTAGAAATAAACTCACACCTTTAGAGTCAATTAATACGTGACAGGAATCAAGTACATACAGTGGGCTAAGACAGTTCATTCAATAAGTGGTGGTCGGAAAATTGATCAGTCTTTTCTTTTAAGACCTTCAACTGATTTAGTGAGGCTCCCCATATTATGGAAGGTAATTTGCTTTACAAAAAGCCTACTAGTTTACATGTTAATCTCATCTAAAACATACATGAACAAAGGTAACTAGACTGATTTTGGACAAACTATCTGGGTACTGTGTCCTAGCCAGGTTGACTCATAAAATTAACCATCAGAACTTAACTCCATAATTTCATATGTGTTTTTTGTTTAGGTCTACTTGTTCTTTTTCGGCTAGTCTTTCTATCTGTTTATGTTCTTTCTTTATAACATTTTACAGATTTTTTTATTTTTTTTTTGTTATACTGAAAAGTCTGTGTGCCCATTGTCTATTTTGTCTTCTAAGACTACCTTACTTGTATTGCATTTTCTTAGAGTTCTTTAATTGTGATCTCATCTTTAACCATAAATGGTTCCTTTCTGTGAAGACCTTATTTGCTTGTGGACTTTTTCTATGCACTGCTTTAATTTTTTTTCTGAAATTCTTGTACTATAAAAGTGCTGTAAATATGGGCTCCATACCCTCCAACATTAATTTCTCAGAAATTTGTGTTTGTTTGTTTGTTTGTTGTTTGTTTCGTTACATAGGGTAAGAACAGTCCCTGATCCAAGACAATTTTATTTTTATCAGAATTCTTGATACTCTGTAATGGAAAGTTCTTCATTCATCAGACACTTTATTTCTTTAGACTAGTCTTCTCCCACTTGAGAAATCAACTGTCTCTTGTCCCTCATCTCCCAGAACCAATCTCTTCTGTTCTTTGAAAAGGAAAATACAAAAAAAAAAAAAAAAGATCTTCCATGTAACTTTTGGAGAAACAGAAATTTTTGGAGAACTACAACTTGTATGGAGTTTCTTGGGGGGGGGGTTCAGTTTTGTTTCATGTAGTCTGGAAAGAGAAAAATACTTCCCTATTATACATTCTAGAAAACAGAGGAATGAAACTATGAAACTAACAACCAAATTGGAATTTCATGGTATATACTGTAGAGATATACAAAGATTTATACTCTCTAACCTAGATCAAGATCAGCAAACTAAGGCTCGTGACCAAATCAAGACACCACCCACCGTGATAAATAATTAGAACACACCCACGTGCATTTGTTTCACATTACTAATGTAAGATTAAGTAGTTGAAACAAGGGCATATGACCCGTGTAACTTGATGTATCTTCTGTCTTAAAAAAATTTAGTACCCCTACCCTAAAGGCCTATTAGAGAAAAGAATGAGGGGTCCATGAAGCAAGAAGGGGAAACCGTCTTATATTTCAGCCTGAGAACCGATCTCTAAGAGTGACTTTTTTTGTTCAGCAATGTTCACAGAGAATGTCCCAGGAACTGTCATTTGCCATGGCTGTGACATGGTGTACTACTTTTTCTTTTCCAGATTACCATCCATAGGCCGAATACTGGCAAAACTTAAATCATCTTACTAACTCACCTTACAGGGATAAAATCCAAGCCCATCAGAGTCTGAGGAGAATTCAAATGTCTAACATGGCATGTCGAGCGTAGCTTTTGTGCCTTGGTGTGTCCTCCACAAATTAGTGCTTCTTGGACAAAAGGTTTGGGCATCCCTTCATAGATATTTTACCTCTTAATCTTCAGAACAGTGTTCCAGGTGCCACATTAATGTTCCCAGTTTCTAACGGCATATGGCCAATGCCAGTGGGATTCCAGTTTCGTGGTGAAATCTAATTTCTCAGAGGATTGAAGGTCAAGGTAGACTACAGCGGAAACCCAAAATCATTTCAATTTCATATGTTAAGAAGACCTCATATTTCTTAATAGAGTAGATTGCAAGTGTATGGTGTTTATTTTTACTTTAATTTAGTATACTTTCCTAAAAATATCAAAATTTGATAGCCATCATAGTACGCCAATATCATATTCTCTCCCAAATAATGATTGTACCTCACTGCTTTCCAGTGGCTTCAGAGCACAGGTGTGACCAATGAGAGCCCATTCAGTCAGAAGCCTAATGATAATAATGTAGTCAACACAAGGGAAGATGCTGTCACCTTAGAGTAACAACTTTGTCAGTGGTACACCTAGGAATTTATCATACCTAAAAACAAAAGTATCAAAATATCCTACAAATGTATTTCATAAATATGGCATTTCTCTAGGAGTGTATAATAGTAAAAAAAAAAAATCTGATTGCCTAATGCTATATCTCCTCCCACCCGTCCCCCCCCCCCCCAAAAGTCATGTTTTTGGTGTGGTTTTTTTTGTTTGTTTGTTTTTTGTTTTTGTTTTTTTTGGCAGGGGAGAAATTATTGGGTGAACAACTCTGTAAAATCCTACTCAAAATATTTCCTCAGTGTGTCCTTTTCACTCCCCACTGCTGCTAAAGGCCTCATCTATTCCCTAATTTTCTTTCTTTCTTTTTTTTTTTTTTTTTGCTTTTTTAAAAGATTTTATTTATCTATTTTAGACAGAGGGGAAGGGTGGGAGAAAGAGAGGGAGAGAAACATCAATGTGTGGTTGCCTCTCACCTGTCTCCCACTAGGGACCTGGCCCGCAACCCAGGCATGTGCCCTGACTGGGAATCAAAACAGCCACCCTTTGGTTCACAGGCCAGCGCCCAATCCACTGAGCCACACCAGCCAGAGCTATTCCCTAATTTTCTGCCCTTTTCTCCTGCTACCCCTTTTCCTTCCTCTCACTCCTCTTTTCTTCCATTTCCTCATTCTGCCCCTCTTCCGCTCAGAGTTGTTACACGCTATTTCAACCTTCTAACTACTGTCTCCTTATACTGCAGCCCCTTGGGAATCATCGCCTTTCTCCTTTCTGTTTTTGTTTGCCTGTTTGTTTGTTTTGAGGTGTTGCTATTGGAACTTCAGAGATTAGGTCAGATATTCTGTCTCACAAGTGAATACTACAACCTTTTTAAAATTATTTCTTAGTTGTCAGCAGTATTATCTCATGCATGCTGCATAAATTTCTCTGCTCCATAAAGCAAGTCATACAAAGTCTCCTAATTATTTTCAAAAAATGCTGTGCATAAAGAAAGTTTCCAGGGAATCTTAAGAGATTATTTGTAAAAATATAAGGATGGTATGAGTTATAGAGATCTACAAAGCTTACATGCTTCATGATGATTTATTTTAATGGTTCAATAGGAATACTGCATATTTTACCGAAGATAATTCATTCACCCTGTGGTTTGCGTCAATGCTTATCAATGGCAATTGTTTAAACATTTACTTGAAAGGCTTTGGAGAGATTAAAATCCCTAATAAAACTGAGGAAAAGGAACAACAATGTCCCACATAACCACTGCCCAGCATGTGCATAGCCACCCTAACGCCAACATTTCCCACCAGAGGGGAGCGTCTGTTATAATCAATGTGCCTACATTAATTAACACAGCATAATCAGCCAAAGCCCATAGTTTAAATCATGGTTCACTCCTGGTGTTGTACGTTCCATTGGTTTGAATACATGTGTTAACTATGATGGTGGCATACACAGTGTTTTCACGGCCCTAAGAATTCTCTGCGCTCGATCAGTTTATCCTTCAGCCACCACCAAGCCCTTGGTAACTACTGATCTTTTCACTGTCTCCATAGTTTTGCCTATAGTTGGAATCCTACAACAACCAATCTTTCATATTAGCTCTTTCACTTAGATATACGCGTTTAAGTTTCATGTATGTCTTTTCGTGGCCTGATAGCTCATTCCTTTTTAGTACTGAATCATACTCCATTGTCTGGATGTACCACAGTTTATCCATTCACTTCCTGAAGGACATGTGGGGGAATGTTTTATTATTCATGTATATTTTTAAAAGCAGTCACCACTTATAAAGTCTCTAGCTGACAGGCAGTTGAGGGACACATCTGAAATGTGCACATCTATCATTTTCTAGACGTATAGGAATCAATTAAAATACTATGAAAAGTAGTTATACTATGGTTTTATTTACAAAATTATCTATTTTAAATGGAAAATGACAAAAGTATTTTTTGACATAATTTTTAAAGGGGGGGGTAGTCAAAATTTAAGTGTGTAACTGATCAACTATATAGTGTACTGACATGTAGTTGAATTATATAATTGGTTGGTAATATTTTCTTTTTTTGCATGTGTTGGCTTTCCATACTAGAGAATCTTATACATATTATTCTATATTTATCAAATATGAATTAAGTAGAAACAAGATTACTTCAAAATTATTAAAAAGTTATGAATCATTACGATTCCCCACATTTTAGATCTGTTGAGAGTTTAACTATTAATCTTTCCAAAAGCAAACTGCATGTTTTGATGAATGAGCAATTAATGTATTTCAGTTTATCTCTAATTAGGGTAAAAACTACAGACAGATACTTCAGATGTACCTTGCTCACATTATTATTACTAGTGTCACAATTTTCTGCAAAGATGTTATACAGAAAAGTATATACAATGAAAAGATTAGGTTTCTTCTAAAAGTTTGTTATAGCTGCATAAAATACATGGTACCAAGTTGAAGCTGAACATTTATTATAGTTGTCTCTCACCTTGTTGATCTGGAAACTGATATTTCAACATTCTAGAGTGAGTTACTTTACAGTTAATAACACAATCTAATATTTGTCACATAATACATCTACATCATTTCTACCTCTTCAAAAACAGTGTTCATTGCTAAATAGTAAAGCTTTTCAAGTGTTGAGAATATCATGAGATTTGCTGGATAAATTAACTGCTTTGCAAATGGCATAAGAAATGTCACATTTCATGAATCAGAGTTAACAAGATCTAAAAAATGATATGCCACAATTTCCACAGTGCATTATAGGAATATTCTATCTGAGTATATTGCATGTATTTATGATTAAATTTTAAAGCACCAGCAAAGAATCTCTTTCCAGCAAGTTTTAGAAGTGATTTACCAAGATAACTCTAAATATTAATACATAAGAGGTTTCTTTTGATATGCATGAGCAGTTGCTAAGAAAAATCAACGAATATATTTTGCCTACAGTGTACCAATTTCTTAACTTTCATGACATTTTTATCCTTTGTTTTCAAGTGAGGTATTTACTTTATATTTATTCTAACAGGCAGTGACAATTGCCTTAGGTGTTCTGAATGTATTTATCAATATAGAAAAAGTTATGCATTCTCAATATTCCATAAATACAATGCTCATGAAACCTACTACAATTCTGTTTATATAAATTGACTTTTTCAAGGAGATTTTATGGTTTTTTATTATCTTATTTTTAAAATACTATGTCTGAATGAGAAATGTACCATGTAAACTAACTACAACATTTTTCTTCAATTTCCTTATATTATTCAACTAAAGTAATTCGCTAAAGGAACAAAACCTGCATTTTATGGAAACAGTTATCCCTACATGATGAAAAATTAATGTTTATTATTGGGTTGGACAAAAAATTCATTATGTTTTTTTCCATAAATAAAATACATATTTTTCATTTTCACCAGTAACTTTATAGATTTGGATATTTTGAGTATGTCAGCTGTCTGCTGCTTTTAGTTTCTAGGGAGTAGAGGCCAGGGGAGCTGCTAATATCTTCCAATGCCTAAGACAGCCCCACAGCAAAGAATTATTTGGCTAAAATGTCAATAGTACCAAGAAACTTCGCAAACTACTTTCAACACATTCGATCAGTCATAGCACCTTCCCCACACACTACACACATCTTTTTGTTTGTTTGTTTGTTTGTTTCAGTTGTGTTTTTACCTTTCTTGAAATAAGGAAACATAATACAACAAAAAATGTTGCATATTTTCTTCTATCTTCAATAATAAAATGGCTGCACAAAAAATCATTGCTTTTTTAAAAAAATTTTGTTCAAGTACAGCTGTCTCCATTTCCCCCCACTACTTTCTCCTGACCTACCCACCTCCACCTCTCAATGCTCCCCCCCTTTGGCTTTGCCCATGGGTCCTTTATACACTTTCCTTGATGACCCTTCCCATTCTTTCCCCCAATTTAATTGTGATAATTTTTTTTAATGAATGCTGATATGACAGCTGTCACAATACAATCTAACACAACTGTTTTAAATGATATTAAAGACAAGTAAGTGCTACTAGAGCCATCAGTATGGAATAAATATAACCAGCTTTTTGGCCAACCCAATAGAATTTAAGTAAGAATATTCCTGATTTAAAAACATGGTCAAAACCTGCAACCTTTTTTTTCTCAAATCAACTTTTTTCTTTATTTTTCTTTTTTATTGGGGTGACAGTGGCTAACAAAATTATGCAGGTTTCAGGTGCACAGTTCCACAACTCATCATCTGAACACTGTCTCATGTGCTCATTGCTTCAAGTCAAGTCTCCCTTCATTATCATTTATTCCCCTGTACCCTCCAAACATGTTTTTAGAATACAACATAATAGAAGTAAAAAACAGCTGGCTGATAATATAAATTCATCCTAGAGAAATTTAAGGAAAGTATAATTTATAATGTTAATACTTGTCTGAGATAATTAACTTACCTTTGTTTCTCCATGCACTGGTATACTTATTTTATAACCTATTCTCTACCATCTAGATCTTTATAATCCATCCAAAATAATCAGACTTGTGTATGTTTGGTAGCTATTCAGTTGTTACAAAGATAACAGTGCACTAAGAAATAATTGATTATGGCATCCCATAAACTTGCTAAATACTACTTTTATCTCAATGTTTAAAAATAACCTGTTTCACTTTAACATCTGGAACCTCTTTATAAATAGAAATTCATTGCCCATAGTTGAAGCTAAACAAAGCACTTTGCTAATAAGCTAATGAGTTAAAATAAGCATTTATCTTAAATGGAAATTACTCAGACTATTGTACTGTTTTTAGATGCTACCTGACAATAGTTATAAATATTCACTAAGAAACTGTAGGCCCTGATTAAACAAACCACACTGTGAGTTGCCTGCACACACAATTGTTTACACTCATAATTTAGGGGTCATTCTGAATGCTGTTCTTCATAATAACAAAGAACATTTCAGTGTTATTTTTGAAGACCTCTCCTAATGTTTATAATTTAGCTTCTCCCATGCCTCATCATCTTTCTGGTAGCAGGTGGAGAGCTTTACTACTAATGCAATTACCAAAATTTCCTGGGTCTTATACGCAGCGTATAAAACAGTCACTTCAGTATGAAATAAGTTAGCTCTGAGAGCTCCTGCAGCATGTTTATGTGCTTCTCATCCATGACTTGTTTTAGCTGAACTCGCCTCTGCTGTGCGCTTGTGTCACTGTTGATCGGTGTACCGTCACATCTTATGAACACCTTGATGCGGATGTCCATGTCATGTGAATGTTACTGATGTTTCAGAAACCAGGGCTGTATACTGTGAATAAGAAGATCAAAGCTCCATTTGTAATCACTAAACACCCTGGACCGTACTATCAGTAGACTCCTAATTTATGCTGTAGAATGAATTAGAAAATCAGGAAATACCTAATAATTAGCAGTCATCTTTATTTTTATCTCTTCCTTCTCCACGTCTCTTCTTCCTCCATGTCTTTCCCTGTCTCCTTCCCTTGCTTCTTTCCTTCATCCTTCCTTCCTTCCCTACTTTTCTTTCAATTTTTAAATATTATTGGGATTTTTTGTATGTTGCTATCAGAGGTCTTTCTCTCTCTGGCTTCAACATTCCCTAGTGATCACAGTTGCCTTTTCTATACCCTGAATAGATTTTCCCTGAAAGGCATATTTTGAATTTACAGTTTATTCTGTCACATTTTACTGATCTCACAGGATAAAATATGGTCATGAAAATCATGTTTTATACTAAAAAATAATTCAATGAAGCAAATTTAATTCAATGAAGAAAATGTAAAAGAGACAAAAGCACTGCTTTGGTCAGGTGAGATGAGGGCTAAGAATTGACCTTTGGGTTTAGCAAGTTTCAGGTTATTGTCAACAACGTACTCACATGGGTATGCATGTGTGAATGTGTATTAACATGAAAGAAATAATGTCAGTTGAATTGTCAAGGAAATGATACAGTTGAATTTGAAAAAAAATGAGAGGCAGAGAGAAATTGAGAAATTAAATGATTAGTTATATGCATAGACAAGAGGAAATAGGTTCTGTTACAAGAAGAACAGATGGCTATAAGTAGGAAGAGAGATGTTTTACTTCTAGTTGTGGGAAGAAAGGAAGAGAACATGGCTATTGATGTTGACAAATTAGTGGAATTTTTTTCTCAGTAAACCAATAAACAGAAAATGCTACTCAGTAAGAAAAGAAGTGTGGTCACCCAAAGCAATGAAGACTGTGGGAGTTATTTAACAAACTTGGGGAGAGAAGAGAAGGTCTTCTAGAATACATGGATAATAAATAGATTGTGATATATGCTTACTTGGCACCATATTAGTGTTGGATTCACTTGAAATCAATGGATAAGGAAATAAAATGAAGCCAGTTAATCTTTTTTGTCTCTTATCCCTATGTAAGCATAGAGTCAGAATAAATAGAGGTATCTATTTAAACAAAATTGGAGTTTTCCCAAGACACTAGAAATAGAAGTCACTTAATTTGAAACTAGATACAAAAGACTGGTTATAAAATATTAACAAAGAGTATATGCAAAGATCAAAGATCAAACTCTAGAAATAAAAAGGGTGTAAATTAGTAAAAATTGTAAGACTAACAAAATTTAGGTTCTCATTGGGGAAGACATCTAAGGATTATTTCATTTGCAATATTCTGTGGAGCAAGGTAGAAAGATATTGAAATTGAAATAATGGAAAGGTTGAAGTGATTTGCAATTTTATATTCAACTATGGGAATGAGAATGTAATGTTAGATAAAAACAAAATTATTGAATGATGAGCTCAAGAAATGGGAAGTGAAGAGTATTAGAAGGAAGGGCAGCTATATGGATATAGGCATCAGCCAGATATATGATAAGAATGATGTTAGTAAACACAGACCCAGGAGTTAAAATATTGACTAAATGAAGGCAATTAACTAGGGAATCTATGGGTGACTATAATAATCAGGCATATGGAGTACTATGGCCTGCTGACAACAACTCAACAATGGGAGTGCTTATCAGAGAAAGAGAAAGCATTGATTTGAAATCAACAAGGAAGACGCATTGCATTGACCTAATCATTTGAAAAGTGTAGAGAGAACCTAGTTAAGGTTTTTGAAACCAAGAGAATCTACATACCCAGGAAAGAGCCATTTTGTAGTTACATCAAGAGGGCAAAAAAGACATTTAGTACAGTTTCATAACATAAGTGATTTTGCAGACAACTGATTATTAGTTTCAGTAGATGCAATGTAAAGATTTCAATTCAGGAGAAAAGGAAGGTAGGGTCATAAGGAGGGAATGGAATGCTAACCTTAATGGGTGTTCGAATGCATTAGATGAAGGTGACCCGAAGAGTTTTAGACTTCTTGTGGTGGTTTATATAATCCAAAATGAAGGACAAAAATGTGGTGTCTGGTGTTCTCAAAGCTGAAACATTTGATGAGTTGTAAATATAGTGGTACTGAGTAACATATGAATCTTGCCAAGACAGCCCTTCATCCTAGAGTCTCTTATTGACTCCTTGCTAGTAGATGTGAGATGATCAGAGAAGTGGTAATGGGAGTTATCTGGGAACATAGGGCCCCTAGTGACATCCAGCAATGAAGGAGGAGAAACCAGTTAGTGTGGCTAGCCTTATACATCTAATGTAAGGAAATGGAAGAAAAAGGGGGATGCATTCACCCTCTGATTTGATAACTTTTCAGCGATAATCTTCATACTAAACGTTAGATATACTCAAGAAAGAAGGAGAGCAAGTATGAAAACCTTTTGTGGGAATTTGCTCTAAATGGGAGCAGAGAAATATAATAAGAGCTAGAGATATATGTGATGTATTTGCTAGCCAAAAAAAAAAAAAAAAAAAAAAAAACGAGTGCAAACCTTGAGAATCCTCTGCGGATTGTTTGAAGTCAATATAAAGGACATTAGATAATGGCCTAAACAACTGTGATTCTCAGGGCAGAAGAGGAGAGATAGAAGACTACTAGAAGCATTTGAGTATGTGTGTCTGAATCTCACATTGTTTCCTCAGTTCATAAGTTGAGAAAAGAAGGAACAAGGAAAAACTATTAAAAATTATCATGTGTAGACAGACACTCTGCTGAGTTGGTGCATGCTTATGAAAACTGATACAGTCTTCTTGTCTATGGAGTTAACACATAATTTAGTTTTCCTTGGGCTTGCAGATGACCCATGTATAACACATTTAACTAGACTTTTAACTCTATGAAATGGGAAAATACACTCTGTTGTGATAATTGCTTCCATCACTATGAATTTGTGGTGAGTTTTCTACCTTACTAGCAACACTCTTTTTGTATTTGTGTAAGAATATTAATTGCTTAAAATAACCTAAGACTTCAAATGTGTGTACTTTTATTTAGGTGACACTGGTGGCATTTTTATAGCCTCATTGCACATGGACACTGTCCTCTTTCTGCCCCGTGCCGATGGTGCCAGTCCGCATGCATCTCCAAGCCTGCTGTCTCTTTTGTGTACCACTTAAGTCAGCAAGAAAAAGTGTTAGTTTATATTAAAGTTAAATCATTCAAATTTATTTCATTCCCCATGATTATATAGATTTTTATATAAAAGTAAATAATCTAGAGAATCACAGTTATGAAGAAATCCATAATTGTATCAAATATAGTTGGGACTCTTCTCTCATATCCTGCAAACATTAAATGCTCTATACTGAAGTCACAGTGATGATTTCAAATCATTTTCATATTTGATAATCAGACTTATGTTTTAAAATCAGGATACAATAGTAAAAAGAAAAGAAGGGATTAAGGCAATATTTTGTGCTTCTCTTGAAAGCTGGGTAGATTGTAAGGTATAATCTGTTTGATTTCACATTTCTAACCTTGAACTAAGAAACAAAACAAAATGAAAAATGAAGTGTGACATGCAAGCTATTTTTTTCCAGCTAGCATATACCTTGAGTGACTTTTATAACAAGAGGTATTTTGTTCTCTGTACTTTATGTTTGTTCTCTTATTATCAGTCATTTTTCAGTTCTCTATCTTCTTTAGTCCTCTTTTTTTGTGTGTGTGTGTGTGGTAACTTGGTAGAATATTTTCCTGCCATTAAGAAAAATATAGAACATTTTACTCTATAAAAATAACCCTTTTCTTACAAGGATGGTGCCTCCAGCAATAAAATAAGTTTTTAGGCCGTGTTAAAAAAATCTTTAATCTTCAAAAGTTTTTGCTTTAGTATGCTCATATGTTTTGAAGTAACTCACTCATTTTCTCTAAAGTTAAAAATAAAACTAAATGTATAATAAACTTCTGTGAAGGTTTCAGTAGTAACTCTTTAGTATACAGATATGATTTTAAATTCCAATTCTGCAAGGATCTACATCTTTATTCTTTGGCAAGTTATTTTCTTCTCTGTCCCTCAATGTTCTCTTTGATAAAATAACAATGATAATGCCTAATCCAATCAAATGTCATACAGATTTAATAAAATTATACAAGTAAATTATATGTGGCAGTGTTAGCTACATTACGAGCATTTTGAAAATATATTCACTTTATTAAAAAAGTAAATACTAAATTAGAGCAGTATACTCTTTAGAAGGCAACACAGGATTAGACATATAAAATATGGCTTAAAAATTACATATACATATTGCCTCCTCGGTTTTATCTGAATGGGTTCGAATTGAAATTAGTTCTTTGAAAGAGTATAACAGAAATCATACCAAAGTATTATTTTAATGAAATATCCAGCATAATTAAAGTTAGCCTTTTCTTAATCAGAGAGGTTGACTTTACAACCCAACTGCTGAAAAGACAATATTTTTTCATGACAAAGAAAAGTATGAAACACCACAAATGTGTTTATTTAACAAATACATTCAAGAATTTAATATGTGTTGGGCATTATTATATCCTGAAGTGTGCACATACTAGGGAATGAAACAGGCATTGTCTGTCCCCTTGTAATGTTTAGTGTGGTGAAACTCAGGATGGAGAGATCAATGGAAAGAATGTAAATCGACAAAAATGAATGCAATTAAAAATAAGCTTAAGTTGCCTAATTGAAAGTGGAAGATCCTAAGGTAGAGATTAATAGAAATAACAAGTCTTCTTAGAGTAGTCAAGACAGAGGTCATAAATTTAAGTATTGATGAATTAGCAATTTTTCTTTATTAAAAGTTTCATTTTAAAATAGTTAAACAGAATTTAAAATATTTCCTTTATTTATTAATTGATATTTTCATTTACTTTCCCCACAGAATTCTAGAAAAATGTAATATTTTAAAGGGATTGTTTTATTTAACACCTTGTTATGCTATTCTGCAACAAGAGAATATATGTGAATGGAAACATTGTTTGGATTAATATTTTCTTCTTTTATTTAGGGTTATAAGCAGGAAAAGTTTCATATATACTCCTGAGATCAACATTTTTTTTAATTTACTTATTTTTAGAGAGCGGGGAAGGGAATGAGAAAGAGAGGGAGAGAAACACCAATGTGTGGTTGCCTCCTGAGCACCCCCTACTGGGGACCTGGCCCGCAACCCAGGCATGTGCCCTGACTGGGAATTGAACTGGCAACCCTTTGGTTCACAGGCCAGCGCTCAATCCACTGAGCTATGCCAGCCAGGACTCAACATTTTATCTTAGTAAAAAAGAACATGTATTGATACTAATGGTAACTTTAGTATTGGCAAAACATATATTTGTTGGTGTGGTGTACAATTTTAGTAATTCGTTTATGTGTGCCATGAGATGAAAAAGGTTGAAAATCGCTGGCTGAGTGTGTTGGAGCAAGTGTCAGAAGTTCACTGTGGTTTGAGGGGCTGACCTATAAGAATTCAGATCAGACAGACCACCTATAGGCAAAATGTATGTTAACGGTGCAGGGAGGGAGCTTCTTTCATTCTTGATATTTTCTGTTGAGAGAGATCCTGGCTCCCTGCTGCCCCCTCTGCTCTATGCCCCAAATGGTTTTTCTGATTTATTCATTTAGAAGAAGATTCTGTGCATGCACTGGTTATGTCCCTCTCTGCCGTTTCATTGAATGAAAAAAAAAAAAATCTCCTTGCAGTCAGTCTGAATTTTTTGCTTCTCTATTCCAGAACCAAATGGGGGAAGTCCTGTGTAAGTGTATTCAGATGGTATGGGGTCTGGCCACTTGTCACTGTGTATACACATACCACCGAGACTTATGTGGAAGGAAATAGGTTTTCATTGGCAGAATTCCCAATGGGGGGGAGGGGACAGGGGGCATTCCTGCTCTGAACCCTTCTTTTACACAAGACACAAAATCTCCCTTGCTCCCCAAAAGATTACGAACCAAAAGCATGCCCAGAAGATCCCTATTATTGCTCATCTGTCCTTTTGGAGCTTATGCCAGCCATGCAAAGTTCCCCATACTCTCTGGGGTGTACGCTTGTGAGTTTCTGTGTCAATGTCACCTTACAACCTCTCTCTCTCTCTTCCTCATGGGCTGGGGTCTTCTGCCAGATCACTCCGGACGGTCATGCCGGGGAAGTTCCCTCAGCAAGGAACTTGCCAGCACATGCCTCCATGTGCTGCCCTCAGAGGAGGAGGCAGTCCAGTACCCATGTGCCATCGTGCACTGGGTCACAGTGTCCCAAAGGCTGGAGCTCAGTGAGACAAGCATCCCGGTGTGGGGCCCTGCCTCCGGGGGGGCTGGCTTCGTATGGGGGGGGAGCCTAAGCCCCAGGTGGACCTGACACATGCCAGTCCTATGAGTGTTCCTGTTTGTACAGGGCAAAGAGCCAGCCCAGGAAGCCAAAAAGCCAAGGGAGCAGAAGAGCAGTTCCTGCCTGCCTGCTGTTTAAAAGTCTTCTCCCAGAATTCCATGCTCTCCAGAAGCCAGCCGGAGTGTCCAGCTTTTCAACCAGAGGGTCAGTGGTGGTAACATTTGCTTTTCCCCTCTTCTGGCTGCCATGTTTAGCTAGAGGGCTACGTCTCCAGTCACACAGGCTGTGCACAAACCCCCTCTGCTGAGTCAGGAGCTGCTCAGCTCCCCCCAGCAGTGCCTGCTGGCTTATTTACAGTGAGAGTTGTCTTTGTTTACATTTTGCCTCCAGCAATCTTTCTGCTCTAGGGGCCGCACCCTTTGGAGAAGAAAGGCTGCTTCAGTCCACCGCCTCCTTAGCAGCTCTGACTGCTCCCTGCCTTCTCCTGGCAGGAAGGAGAGCAGCCTCATGTGCAGGATTGGGGTTCCTCTGCTCTGGGGTCACCCACATTCTCCAGCTATTTCTGGTCCAACCTACCCTGTCACATAAAAAGAATGTGGAAACAGGTAGAAACTCTCATTTTAGAGAGTGAGCTTAAATGTCAATGCCAAGATTAATCTTAACTTTTTTTGTTATATGTGCAATGGGAAATAATGTGGGTTTCATTTTTAAACAATCAGCCTAATCAAGAGTATCGAAAGTCCCCCCCAAAAAAATCCTAGAAATAAATTCAGAAGCATGATTAGAGTGCCCCAAATGTGAAAAGATTGATATTCTCTGATTTAGCTACCACATATCTTGGTAAAGGATTTCAAAATAATACTTGCTTTGAAAGTACATTATCAGTGTCTCTCTTAAATGATTTGCGGTGTTAGGCACTAGCTCTGCCTACCTTTCACTTGTAATGATTTTTCTTCTTAAGTTCTTCAGTGAAAGTGTTCTCCTTAAAGAAAGAAAAACGCCAAGAATTTTGGGGCATAAAATGCCCTCTCCATACTGCATTAAATTTCCTTTCATTTCTTTGAGCTACCGAGAAGATACTGAACACAGATCCAAACCAGCCTTGTAGGAGTTCATGAGCTCATGAATGCGACTCAACATAGCTGCACCACATAGCCAGCTGAATCAGCAGTCTAAGCATGAGGAAGATAGGTGTCTTGTCCATTATGTTTTTAGCTATAAGCCCAGAACCTAGAACTATGTCTGGAATATTGAACACATTGTTGGGAGATGAATCAATATTATTGTGTGTTTGTGTGAGAAGGAAATCTGGTTTAGCATCTGTTTCATTGTCCTAGTATAAATGCATCTATTATAATCTGCATTTCAAAGTGACTGAATTTTACGATAAAACTGTAAATTTTACTTACAATATTAATATTCTCTATGTTTTAGAGGGGTGTGTGGGTATATTACTTTTTAACAAACAGCAATCTCCAGGCATATTTAGAACATAAATTTTGGGAAAATGTCTCCCTTAGTGCTGCTTAAAGGCATCTCACTTGTTGGCAACAGGAAGCTATTTCTCACTGCACCCTTAACCCAGATTCCTTGTCTATAAACAAAAGCAGATATGTGTTAACAGTAATTCACAAAAAAAGTCAATTAAATGTTTTAAAAGAGAAAGAAAAAGAAATGCCTTAGATGAAATATATGTAAATTGGGCTTGAAAGCAGTAGACCATGTTGCAGATTGTAGTCTATTTCAGGAAGACTTTTTTGCAGCAATGTATTTAAAACTTTAATGCCATCCAACATTTTCACATTTAATTTTATGTTACCTTTACTTTATCAATGCATAAAATCTGGATAAAGCCTACTTTTCAAGACCCAGAAAAAAACATAAATTCTTTCCTGCAATGTCTCTGCTTTCCTAGTTGTTAATATCCTGCTTGTTTCTATATATGTGTTCAGGTTTTAATTATTATTTATTTTAAAAATTCAACCTACAGTATAATGACTTATTTTCTTTTTAAGCCCTTATCCCATCCATGTACTATATTATTAGCCACACAGGTTATCATCAGTTGTATTCACTAAAATATTATTTTTCCTGTCGTCCATCTTCCCAGAATCTTTATAGAATCTAAAGTAAGTTGATTGAATTTAATGGTCTGCAAATCAAGAAAACACTGAAAAAGGTAAATACTGCTAGTATCAGTGCTAATAAAATGAAAATAATAACTAAATATTTATACAACTAATAAGAACTGCAATCAGATGTGTTATGTTAAAATATCAAAATACTTAAATTCTCCGTGTTAGCCATGCTGTGCATTTACATAATTATGTTAAATCAAACTATTTAATATAAGTCTACTAGGATTTTAATCTCATCACAATCTTTATAGTGACTTGGCAAAAGGAATCCTTTAAGGCAGTCTACCGCAATGGGTTTGTGCCAGGCTCTGACAGCACCTAGCAAGTAAGTTTTACCTTTTTTTCTCATTCTTTTTTGTCTATCTTCTCTTATCTTGTATTCTCTTTGCTTTATGCTCTTTCCACGCCTTATCTGAATCAAATTTTATTATGTAAAAAAAATAATAAAGCCTGTATTTCTAAACTTAAGGTACATCTGACATTGACATTAAATTGACTGATAAATTTATGACCAATCTTTCTTAATGATGATATCGCAGACTAAAATTGGGAATCCATTAATCTTTTTTTCCATATCAGGAAGACAGTTATATGCATTAGTCACTAGATATTCACTTCAAAATGTTCACAAAATAACATTTTGAGAATGTTAAAAAATATTAATGGTTATATAGTCTTGCAGTTTTAAGGAGAAAAGAGATACCTAAAAACATCTTTGAGTTGTCACATAACAGAGTTTTAGAACTTTAAACATTATCAGAAATTTAATATACTTCCTTTATTTAATAAAGAAGCCACTAAATACTGGACATGATAAATATCTTGTCACTTTTTTCTGCAAGTAATGTATAATCTGGACCTAGAGCCCTATGTCTATGGAAACATTGTATTATAATGATGCTGTTTTGAGAAGTTATTTCACTAAATTTTTCCAAAAGACAAATATATATTACAAAATATATTTCTCAAAACATAAAAAAGGTATGAAGAATTCTCTTAATTATTCATTCATGTGATACCATTGTTCATGTTTAGGGTTTTTCAAGTGATATTCTGTTTGATAAGGCAAACTTCGTTTTCCATCACCTGGGAATGCAAACATTTTGCATTTCCTTCAGGAAACATCACCAGGTACAAGATACTTTAAGTATTTATTTATTTGGGTTTAGAATTCACATCTTCTGTGTTCCACATCTGGCCATTCTCAGGCTGGCAATGATGGAGCTTTGGAGAATACGGAGTAAAGTGGTTGATACAATGCAGTTAATTCAGCCAGACTAAGAGCATTGTTTGGTTGCATTATTGCAAGTAAATGGAATTTAAAACACTTTAGTTTAAGAAGAATGACTGTAAGTAGTTCTATAACAAATACTATTTAAAGTTTTTATTCATTTAAATGAACATGCTTACCCATTAAAAGTAATCTGTGTACTTAGGTGAATTTTTTTTTAAAGTATTTATGTGTCCCAATTTTTGGAATATTAAACACTAAACACCTGCCAGCAAGAAAAAGGCTCAGGTGGAAAGGAAATATGCAAATAGCTGCTTATATTTATAGTAATACTGACAATAATAGATGTTGCACTCAACAGATATAGTCACATAAATTATTGGAAGGTGATGCCATAAGCCTAATAAATGACACTATTGTATAAGTCCCCATTTTCCAGACTGCATTTGAAATTCTGTAACTGTGGATGGTGATGTATGATATGGCTTATCTCATGAATGATATCTCATGAATAAGGGAATGATTTAAAATGTTTAACTGTGTTTCAAAATTAATTCATTAACTTACTGATATAGTTAAGTCTTGCAGCCTCATCCAAAAACTTCAGAAAGTCTCTTAAACATTTACTCATTGTAAAATGCATGGATCTCTAATTCCCCTGCTGATATTAAAATGTGCTGTGCTATGATTTTTGGATAATCCAGCAGACTTGAATGAACAAGTAAATCTACGTTAAGGGGGTTACATTTTTCCTTCAACAAATCTTTTGTGCTTACCTACATGAAGCACACATTGCATTATGGCCTCGGAAAACTATACAGATTCTGTGTTTCCTGCCCTAACTGCAGTTTCCTGGGCAGAGGGCTGCCTCAGTAGAATCTTAATAACCACCCACCTAGGCCTTCCCCAGAAATCCTTCCTGTAATTAAATCCTTTACTCTCTACAGTATGATTATCTAAACAGTTGAGATTGATATAGCTGTACTGTTAAATTTATTGTTTGTATGATTGTAGTTACTGTTCTTTGCAGAAATCTAGGAAAATTTCTAAAATTCAAGCAGGCAGGAAGCCAATAAACTCCAAAGACTTTTGCACCAGATTATTTACAATAAAAGAGTGTTTTGAAGCATTTGCGATAGCAAAACAACGTTGCTGCCACCTCTGGAAATGAAGGAGCCAAACAGCAACAGAACTAGAAGGAGTCCATTAAACCAAGGTGGCACAGAGTTTCTTATAACGGGGTCCAGAAGAACCTGCTTCTGAAGGATAAAAGGAAGGATTTACTGATCCTAGACAGCATCTAAATCCAAGGACAAAAAAGTAATACTTTTGTAATGGATAAATAGTAAAAGAAAAAGAAACTTTGTTAATCTCAGCTGAAAAAGTATTGATACAAGATATATTCCATAATTAAAAGACATATGCAATGCATAAAGATGAAAGATACTAAGACGGGGGCTGCGGTTTTGTGACTGTGCAGAGGCTCCATTTCTTTCGCACAATCCTATCTCCTGTTTGTCTGCTTCCTAGTTTAGCCCATGGGACATCCGATTCTGGTCAGTATCCCACTGTCTCAAGAACAAAGTGTCACGTCTGTTGACAACAGAAGCAGAGTTTCCCTGAACTACACGTAACATCTTTACTTTAGTTATGTCTCAACCTGGGTCTCCTGATAGTGGATGGTCCCTACAAACCACACCCACAGGGACCAGACAGAAAAAGGCCATGGCTGACTTCAGGACCCAATGCAACAACCCACTGCTCCCTGCCCTGGCCCCAACCAACCAGTGCAGTCCAGGGACCCGGCTCCTTTACCCACCGTGATTAGCCATTTCCCCCCATGTAACTCATCCTCTGTGAGCCTCCCTGGAGCCAGGTCTTTCAGCACTAGCTTTTCTATGATTCCAGGCTTGGTGCCATCCCCTCGCCTAATAAAACTCAACGTTGTTTGCCACAAACTGCTGCTCACATTTGATTAGACTTCAATGTGTGCAATTGAATGGACCCCTTTATTCTGGTAACAGTTTAATGGGACAATATTTAGATACAAATAAAAAGATGGTAAAAACAAAGCAAACTTTTGGGTCTTACTTTTTACTTAGCTACATTTAACCCATAAAAACATATGAAGGGGGATGCAAAACTCTGGAATTTATTTATGAAATATCGTGTATTTATTCTTACATGTTTAAACTTCAGTCACCTTCAGAGTACTCTCCATTTCATGCAATACACCTATTGAAATGTTTTTTTTTTTTCCACTGCTAAAAACAGTTTTTGGATTAGTAGAATTTTTTAAAAGATTTTATTTATTTATTTTTAGAGAAGGGAAGAGAGGGAGAGAAACATCAGCGTGTGGTTGCCTCTCGAGCACCCCACACTGGGGACCTGGCCCACAACCCAGGCATGTGCTCTGACTGAGAATTGAACCAGAGACCCTTTGCTTTGCAAGGTGGAACTCAATTCACTGAGCCACACCAGCCAGGGCTAGATGAGTAGATTTTGATGCCTTTTAGTGCTTCGGCCATTTTTTATTTCACCTCTTCCACATTTGAAAATGTTTCTTTTTGAGGACTTTTTTTCATCCTAGGAAACAAACAAACCAACAAACAAACAAACAAAAAAGTCTCTCTCAGGGTGAGATCAGGTGAATAGGGAGGGTGGGGCATAGGGGTCATTCTGTTTCTGGTCAAAAACTGCCAAACACTCAGCAAGGTGTGGACAGGTGTGTTCATAAACCACCACTCATAAAATGGACAAATAAAAGAGTCTTCAAAAAAATTCACTGAATCCAGCACAGCTTCTCACAACATCACCAGCTGGTACACTGATACAGATGAGTTCCTAGAATACTCAGATACTGGGGGAAGCCTGTCCTACAAGGGGCCCACCCTCCACATGATAATTCCTGTTTTTTTTTTTTTTTTTTTTTTTGAGATTCTTCCTCAAATGATACTTTTAGGGACCTTAGGTAATGTCAGGCATCTTTTTTTTAAAATCATCACCCAAGGATATTTTTTAAATTGATTTTGGAGAGGGAGGGAGAAGTGGAAAGAGAGAGAGAAACATCCATGGATTGCTTCCTGTCTATGCCCCAACCTGCTCCCCCAACCTGGGCTCAAGCCCACAACCTAGGTATTTGCCCTGACCAGGGATCAAACCTGTGGAGGTGCTGTGTGGGGGGCATTTCTCTAACCAGCTGAGCTCCCTGGCCAGGGCTGATGTCAGCCACCTTAACAGAAAGGTTTGGGCTTTCTGTTAAGGCTTCTTCATTCACTATTCCACTTCGTTACTGTCACTAAACAGAAGAGATGTTTGAGAAAGAAACATGGCCTCTATTAAAAGAAATCTGAATATTTGAGGTTTATGTTAATAGAGCAGATTTAGGATCCTTGTCTTTCAATATTGTGAAAAAATAATGTTTAAAAAAGAAAGTTTAAATGAAATGTTATCCAGAAGGAAGCTTGCTGTTTTCTATCTCATTGTCTGTAGTTTCCTCTTGTGTCCTACCCTGGAGACTACTAAAGGGAACTCACAGAAAAGACTCAGACAGCAGGGTTTCTCATATATGCTCACATGCACAAGATAATTTTCTTATTTGTCTATAAAACAAATACTATGTGTGTGTATGTGTATAGATACATACTATATGTATATAACAAATACTATATGCTATATAGGTTTGTGTGTATGTATATATTTGTGTGTATGTAACTAACCATAATAATGAGGAGAAATGGTGTAATTTAGGTTTTTTGTTTGTTTATTTATTTTTTTCTGTTGAAACATTAAGGAACATTGAGCATGCAAAGCTCCAAGGCCAATATTGTGACACCTCTCCGGAACAGGATAAAGAACACCCGGTTAAGTTCGAATTTCAGATAAATAAAAAATATATTTATACTGTACATGTGTCTCACATATTGCATAGAATATTAACAATGAGAAAACTTACTTGATCTTTGTCTCAAATTCAAACTTAACTGGACACTTTCAATTTTTACTAGCTAAATTCCGAGTGTTTCTTCTGAAGTCTCTAGGGCCTTGTCTTTTATTTATTTATTTATTTATTGTTCAAATATTTTAATTGCATGTTTTTTTTTATTTACATCAAGCTGAAATAGAGTGTTCCCGAATGTATGAATATACCTTTACATATGAATCTTCCAATACTCCTGAGTACCACATTGGAAATAAAAAGGGTATGGAATCAGGGGTTTTACCCTTAACCTGTGGGAGAGGGGTAAAATTATCCCTGAGGGGTGAGTATTGGGGATAATAGGGGTGTAAAATAATATAGTGAATATCATTAGTCAATAGGTAAATGAATGAAAATGCACACATTTGTACCTAGACCCTGTGGCATTTTTCGCAATCTTAATCAACAGGAAAAATTGTTTTTCTACTATCTAGCTCAGCTGTTTTATTTCCAAAGAACTACAGGTTCTTTATTTACATTAAAATCACATGGGTCCCACATTCTAATGCATGAAGATAAAAATTCACATGCCGTCAATATGCTATTAAGTAAGGAAGGTTTCCCCAGTGGATTTCTCTTGTTTTTTTTTTGTTTGTTATAAATGAACAAATTGGTCTTTGTGTTCTGAATTGGCTCCGCCAGAGATTACTGCCAAACTTTTTTGTGTGTGCTTGTGGTACACCCATTGTGAAGAGTGGGAGCTACAATTTGTTTGCAGGTCTCTTTCATTTTGATTCCCCCCCCCCCTTTTCAGGTTACTTCATCACTAACAAGAACAATAATGCCAGAGGAAAAGAGAGCTTGAATGAGATCGCATGATTGCTTTTCCCACTAAAATGAGTAGAAAATGAAAACACTTTAAATGAAGTATCTCCAGTAAACATTTAATTTAGGATAAGACAGCAACCACATATATACCACCATATCAAATATTGAAAGAACATTTGTCGAAGAATTGAAAGACTCACTTGTGGGAAAACAAATGTAACTATAAAAGCGAGCTGCTGAGAGTAAATATGTGAAACCACATCTAAGCACCGTGCAATTAACATAAATTTATACTTAAAAAAAAAGAACTACATCTTGAGATTTTGGGGAATTACATGTTTGAACAAGAAACCGTTCTGTTTTTCATCAAACATGAGTCTAGCCATGCACTTGATGTTCTTTAATGAATGGTAGATTTCAAGCAAACCAGAAGGTTACACATTCATATGTTAAGAAAAATAGATGCATTATTTTCTCAAATTATTTGATCTCTTTCTTTAAATATCCCTTCCTTATCATTTCTACATCCTTAATTACCCCTCTCGCCAACCCTTAAGACTATATTCTTTTTTATTCTCTCCTTTTTTTTGTAATAATTACTGATTTTTATAGTCCTCCTCACCCCACCGAGCTCTCATGTTTGGGGACATTAATATTTGCTTCTGTTCCTTGTCCGTTACGTCATCTCAGTCTCAGCTCATTTCCTCCCCACATTTATTTCTAGCCACGGGATTTCTATCCCTAAAATTTAATCATGTACTTTTTGTTTTTAACTTAGTCTTCAGTGATTAACCATACTACTAATAAGGAGAAATGCTGTAATGCTACCTGGGCATTATAAACATATATGTAGGCACTAAAATTTATCACCTTAACAGAAAAACAGAAAGTTTTATATTTTCAATACAAAGAGGTGGTATAATGACCAATCTCTAATGAAACTACTTTTCAAATCAGAAAATATCTAATAAAATTATATAATAGTTGTTCTTATTAGAAGTATTTTGGAAATACTGATGTGGCAGACTGTGTTCAGATAGTTATACTATGTGATTCAATCTGTATAACTACATATAATATATAATGGTAACCATGTAAAATGATTTCAGTTATATATGTTAGGCCAAGCAAATTAAAATATATTGTAGTTCTCAATAGCTGAAAGAGCAAATGCACTAGTGAAGGACAATGATATCAAAATGTTCAGCAATTTATTCTTAACAGTGATATTTTTACCAAATAGGGGATAGGTGAAAAAATTATCAATAGATAATTTTATAGAATAAGCAAGGGAGCCATCCTGACTACTTCTACAGCCAAAAGGCATTAGCAAAATAAAAGTTTCAAATGAATTGCATCCACTGCCAAATGTTTTCTTGGCCAATATCAGTTATATTATTTTGTGTAGACTCAGCATTTGGAAGATCAATTAAAGAAATACAATTAAAAATGGCAAAATGACGTTAGTTTTCTGATCTGACATTAAAAAGAGAGACCCTCATTTACTTTTTGTCCATTTTACACAAAGTCCTCAGAGAGAATATGATTTATTTTACTCTACATCTTCCCCCATAAATTTTAATATTTTGCATCTATGTGGTTAAAGTTCCTAAATCTTTCAAATTTTCTTTAGATTAATGACCTGTTTTTCCAATAGTTTGCGATGAAATGCAAATTACCCATTAAAATAATTTTTATTCCTTATAATAAAATATAAATTAAACTCTAACTATGAGGCCTAGATCAAAGCCTATCTGTCACCTAACTCACTGAATTATTCTTCCCAAACTTTAATCATTTCTATATCAAGTAATGAAAATATAAATAAATACAACAGGCTAAAAGACATATTAATGGTAATCAGATTATCATAGTACCATACTTTTCACCTCATTTCAAACCATAATGTAACCTTTCTACTCTGATTAATTGTTTTTTCCCAGCTAACTTTTGTTATTGAATTGGAGCAAATTTCACCACATTTAAACTTATCAAAAGTCATCTGGTTTATTTAAAACCCCTGTTAACAGATGGAACATCCCCTTTCCTATTGTAAATGTTTGGGAATCTGTGATAGGTTTCCTTTCACGTTTCTTTGTATTTTATTGGGACTCGTTGTAAGAGCATACTATAACACATACTCCTATTAATCAAAAGGCTAGATTTTCTATTTGAAGCATGCTAACACATTGGAAATAACAAAACCGAAATAATCTTGAACAAATAATGTTTAGTAACAGTTAATAATAAAACCCAAAGACCATATTAGGAAGATTTACTTCTAAAATTGAGTAGAATTAAATTTATAACAGATTATGCATTGCCCTGTGATCTGATGATGCTCAAATTTGGAGAGAAAAATAATCAAGGAGCCCTAGCTGGTGTGGCTCAGTGGATTGAACACTGGCCTGCAAACTAAAGGGTCATTGGTTTGGTTCCCAGTCAGGGCACATGCCTGGGTTGTGAGCCAGGTCCCTAGTAGGGTGTGTGCTAGAGGCAACCACACATTGATGTTTCTCTCCCTCTCTTTCTCCCTTCCTTCCCCTCTCTCTAAAAATAAATAAATAAAATCTTTAAAAAAAGAATCAAGGATATATTTCAGTAAACTGGTCAATAGTATAACAAGACTTTTACTCTATATGTAATAGCAGGGTCGTCATGTTGTGGCAAAAGATGGTGATTGTTGTAGTCTGAATGTTTGTGAACTCTCAAATTCATATGTTGAAATTCTAGCCCCCAAAGTTGATTGTATTAGGACTTAGGGCCTTTGGAAGGTGCTTAGGTTATGAGAGTGGAACCTTCATGAATAGGACTAGTGTTCTCATAAAAGAGACCCTACGGAGCTCCCCCGCCCCTCCCACCACGTGAGGACGTTTTGAGAAGGGTCTGACTATGAACCTGGCACCTTGATCTTGGACTTTCAGCCTCCAGAACTGTCAGAAACAAATATTTACTGTTTTTAAGTTACCCAGTCTGTAATATTTTATATAGCAGCCAAATGAACTAAGACAGAGATCAAGCCACACTTCTCATTTAAAAAAAAAAAACTTGCTTTAATATAGAAAAATTTGAAGAAGTTTGCTCGTTAAAAAAATCTATGTACACTTACTCCTCAGCCTCACTCTTTGCTTTTTTCTGCACGGCATGATACAGGTACTCCTAAAAGATAAAATAGCTGACATTATTATTGATTCTAAAAATAAAACAGTACTCTGTAATAGGATAAGGTACATATGTTTCTGGCCTTGTGTCTTGTTTTCCCCACCAGTAGCCTTGACACGGTGGTCTCCCGCCAATTGGGAAACACGCTCCCGATGTATACACTCCTCTCTGCACTCCTATCGTCAGTCTCTACATTCTTTTATATGATCCCTGTGGTGCTGACGCTCTCAAAGTCACTTGCATTACTTAGGACACTGACAGGGGACCGGATCTCTATCAAGCTCTCTACTTGCAGGCAGAATCTTGGGACATAATCTGTGAACTGAAGCAGGGGACACTCAGAGTCACGTGCTAAGAAGTGCTATTGTCTGTGCTGTCTTTTTTTAAATTGATTCCTCAGCCTTTTTTTTTTTTTTTCCTTGTAGAGTGAGTTGTCAGAAACAAACAGCTGGGACCCAGTGCATCCGTACGGCAGGACACAGCTTTTAGCTCTTTCATTGCCAAGCACTTCCAGACCCCTGCAGGATGACACACATCTGCAGACTAGAAGCAAGTTTTTCCTTAAGCATTTACTCACCGCAGTGTTGCTTTGACATGTTACTATACATTTTACTTTTTTATTAAAAGCCCCACATTATTTATATATTTTTATACCTGGAAGAAGTTTTTTAGAGTAACTATTATTTTATTCTAGGGTACAAACATTATAATGCAATAGCACAGATAATTGTTAGAAACAGGATTCAAAATCCCACAAGTTGGCAAACAGAAGCCAGCAACAGGAGCCTGAGCCCCCTGGGGCTGTTTACCTCCAATGAACACCAAATGTCAGAAC
This sequence comes from Anoura caudifer, assembly GCA_004027475.1. Lineage (NCBI taxonomy): Eukaryota > Metazoa > Chordata > Mammalia > Chiroptera > Phyllostomidae > Anoura > Anoura caudifer. Next base: position 77,975 of record PVKU01005920.1, on the reverse strand, counting down.
TAGGAATTGAGTTCCCAAGAGCCCATAGAAAGAAAAACGGGTATTTCTCAGGGACCTCATCACTCTTGGGCTGTTCACCTCCCAACTGGGACATGTACAAACTTTCCTTTGGATGCAAAGATACATCTCATTTATGTAGCTGGATGTTATTTTCTAAATTTGAGAGTAGAAATGGATGAGAAATCACTGTCACATAAGGAGATAGGCTTCCAGTCAGTAGAAGCTCTTGCAGCGATAGTGCCATCCTCAAGCCAAGTGACTTAAAGTGAGTCTTACCCAGGGTTAAGATTGTCCAGTGATGCCTTCACAGGTACTCTTGAGCCCAAGAACAAATGGAAATAGGTAGATGTAATTTTAAGGTATTTTGGAGCAACAGAATATATTACATCACAATCTACAGATGACTGGACATATTTGAAAACATTAATTTATTATCACAGTTTAAGAAATCTAGTACTATATATTTGTATGAACTATCTGCTTGAGAAATAGTTGGCCATTTTCCTTACTCTGTATTTACCTTTTCACTAGAACACTGATGATTGTTAATGTACTATATATGGTCAGGTAGTGTATGTTGACTCAACCCATAGCCTACTTTCATTGGAATATTTTTACTTAATGGGACATTGGTTTTATAACTAGGTTTGTGACCTGCGAATAGTCCTCTTGATTTTAGCAGCAGAAGATAGTGAATATAATACAATACATTTAAATCAAGTATGCATATTTGTGCCAAATCCTCTGCTTACCCATCATCCATCAATACTTTTGAACAGTACTTTCAAAATACATCCAGAATCCCCATGCTTACTACCAAGTCCAAGGCTGCCAGGCATCTTTGGGACATAGCTGCCTCTTGTCTGTATTATTCTAGAAGCTACTTACCTGTTCTCTGACTCTGTATTTGCTATCCTTCTTCTTTAATTCTCAACATATTAACAAGATTAATTCCTTTAAAACTTAAACAAGGTTACAATACTCTTCCGTTCAAATGCCCTGATGATTTCCATTTTCACTGAGAGTTTAAGCCGAAGAGTTTACAACTAAATGGCTATGCAATTCTATGCAATCTGGCTCTGATCTTGTTTCCACTTCTCTCACTCCTACTTTTCACTCTAGCCAGACTGTCTTGCTGTTTTAAGTATTCTCTCCATAGACACTTAGCCTCACATTTTCCTTGCCTAAAATATTCCTTCACATAGTTGTATAACTAACTGCCTAACTTCCCTCAAATTTTGCCCAAACGTTGCCTTTTTGTGAGACACACTGACTCTTTTTCATTGTTTCTTATCCTTATTAGCTTTCTCTATTTCATAGAGGCTTACAACTTCTAACATATTAGGTAATTAATTTTTTTCTTTTAAAAAATTTTATTTATGGATTTAAGAGCGGGGAGAGAGAGCGAGAGATAAAGAGGGAGAGAGGAAGAGAGAGAGAGAAGCATTGATTTATTGTTGCACTTATTTATTAATTCATTGGTTGCTTCTTGTATGTGCCCTGACCTGGGATCAAACCTACAATCTTGGTGGATCAAGTTGATACTCTGACCAACTGAGTTACTTAGCCAAGGCATTAGTAATTAACTTTTGATATTGATTTATCGTTTGTTGTATGCCTTCATCTACTATGACATAAGCTACAAAAAGGCAGAAAATTTTTATCTCTTGTTTGACAAAATTTACATACTTAGAGCAATGCCTCAGATATTAGATTTTTAACTAATTATTTGCTAAATTAATGAATGAATGAATAACATTAGATACCAAATTATCTATAGACATAATAACAGACACCATAAGAAACTTTGACTACAGCTTTAAAAACTGAGAAATTACTCTCCATATTGCATGCCCTCATGTGTGAGAGATACATTTTAAGAAATGAATTGTATCTGCCTGAACTTTAGTTGAAGTTCTAACACTTTGTATTTGGAGATAGGACTATTAGGAGATATTTAATGCTAAATGATATCACAAGAGTGGGCTTTTAATCTGATAGGATTTGTAGCCTTCTAAGAAGAGAGAAACATCCCTCTCTCTCTCCACCAGATGAGGAGACAGTGGTGAGGCAGCCATGGACAAGCAAGAAAGATCTCACCAGAAATCAAACCTTGGTGAACCTGGAACTTGCAGCCTCTAGAACTACAAGAAAATAATATTTTGTTGTTTAAGCCACAGAGTCTGTGGTATTTTTTTAGGGAAGTCTGAATAAGTAGTTCACACATGTATGCACATTGTGTGTGTGTTTGCAAATTTTGAGACATTGTCACCAAATCTTAATTTGGAAACATTTTTAGTCTAATACTCAACTGTCCCTAGGTGTATTGCTTGAGGACTTTCATTTGAGGTAGCATAGTGTACATAAATCAGTCTGCCATAAGTTAATCTTCTATGACTATGTTAATTAAGCTTTTCTGTATCTGAAACAATCCACTATACTACCAAAACATAAACTTATATTATCTCTAAAGAAACTCATACAAATAACTACACTGGGAGAATGTATTACTTGTCTTAAGGAAAGAAGGGATGGAAAACATGGTGCTAAAAGGGAAGAGATAGAATATAATAAGCAGTATTGCTACTACTGAATGAATGCTACTACTGAATGTACCAGTAGTAGCAATACACAGTGAAAACTGCCTTTGACTATCTCAGTCACCTACGGTGTAGTGATGTTTTTATAGTCAACATTTTTTCTAAACATAGAAGGGTTTAAATCATTTTTAGAAAATTGTGTAAGGATTAGTGTTAGGAAAAGAAGTCATTACAAAAAATGCCTATGAGAATGGCTTAATTAGTCCCTGCATCTATTCAGTTCAGAGACCGATACTCTGTAGCTATGCCTCCTTACCCTCGGAGAATGATAGCTGTAGGCGCATGCGTGTGTTGCTGGGCTCTTCCGTGGATCCCTCACCATCGCAACAGTAATTCTTGTTGGTGACTGTGGAGCCAAATATGGAGGAGGAAAGAACTAATGGGAAAACAAGTGTACTTATTATTTTCAATCACACAAAACATATTTTAACTACACAAAACAGCCATTTTACTCCTGTGTGTCATAGTAAATGTGGAAAACATGAGAAAAGGTGAAAAGAAGACAAAGTCCTGTTTTTATTTTCCCTGTTCTTATTAGCTGACACGCCATCTGCTCCCTATTTCAATCCCATCGAGCTCTCTGGGCACAATTTTTTTAAAGAGGTAAGGAGGGCAAAATGGGGAAACAGTGCCAAGTGGAGGAGGGAGGACGCAGAGCAGGGTAGGGTTTGATGACTCCCAGTCCCTGCTTGCCAACTCACTAAAATCACATCTTCCCCTCGACTTTTATATTAGTTAGAGTAATTCATGCCGGGCTTATAACAAATAAGTCAAAAGTTTCGGAATTGGCTTAATGCGATAAAAGGTTATTTCTCACTTATACAAAGTTCATTTTAGATGTTCTTGGTTGAGGAGTCCGTGGCTCTACTCCAAAAAGTGATTCAGACCCTTTCCATCTTGTGATATAACCATCTTTGACACGTGGGTTCGAAGGGCTCAGGAGAAGATACAAAGAACATAAGGGTGGTGTGCTGTTTCCTGCTTCAATTAGCTTTGCATTTTGTAGTCCAGAGCTGGTCTCAAGTCATCATAGACGCAGACGCTGCCCATCAACCGCTCTACAGGCAGACTCACAAACCTGAGGTGTCCCGCTAGTTATCTGTCTATCTCTGCCACTGTCGGTGATTGACAGCCCTCTTTATTTCAAGGATCTATTTGTACTCTCTGTTTCCCGGCTCTTCCATAGACCTGCAGTTTTCACATAGCTAATAATTCCATATGAAACAGCCTGGGATCTTCAATGTTTGCATTGCATTAAAGATTATATATGTAGAGTTCCAGGTCACTTCTTTGAAGAATTATGGGTGACCGAAATTATTTGGTTTTATGTTTTTATGAGAACAATAAGATACATCAGGATCATGGTGGACCAATTAAAATTTTGTGGAAAAAAAATAGAACTAAGTCATCTCATGTAATAACAATTGTATGAAAAATGTTGCTAACAAAAATTGCATTAATATTAAACAAAAACACATAAATTGATGCAAGCACATAATAATATTGTTGGAGAAGAAACTTTGATGATGAAATTTTATTACAGAAGAAAAATTGATGGTTTGAGAACAGAACTGCTGCATGTACCTGTTTTTTTAATAGTATGATTTTTAAAGATATTTTTATTTGTTTGTTTATTTATTTCCCTTTGGAAGAACAGAAATTAGTTTTTTTCTTCATAGGCAGAAACTGTACTATTTTATCTTGTAACCTCAGGTCATAGTACAGCATCTGGCACATTTTGGGAGCCAGATGTTAACATGAGTTCCATGGTTAGAAGAAAAAAATTGTTTCTTTCTGCTATGTGGAAAACAGCTAAGGGTTGCTAGAAAAAGGTAATTAATTTTTCATAGATATAATAGAGAAAAGCTTTTAGGATCCATTGCTCTGAAGATAAGTACAAATCTAACACAGGAAACTAACTCTGTAGCCAGTGTGGTGACCATAGAGATTATTTTAAAGAAGTATCTCTTTGGAAGCAAAGACAAATTTGGTGGAGTCATTTTCTCAAAGAGATGGTCTAAAGTCACATTTTCTGTTGTTGTGATGTAGAAAAGACACCATATTCATGTAGCAAATAATAATTGAAAATGTGTTATCATGAAAATTTATGATCTTATGAGTTATACTGCTTTTCATTTTTGTTTTTTTTTTAATTTTATCTTCATTATATTTGTCCATTAGACTTCAGTCATTTTTATAAATATATTACAGCTTTGGTGGTTTTATATTTATTTCTTCTGATTTTATCTGATTAATTTATTGATAAGTCTGTGTTATAGTTTACTTTTTAATAAAATTATTTGATTGTATGCTAAAATATGCTTTTAATTTTTTTTATATTTTATTTTTAGCTTAGACTTACTTCTATTATATGGCTCAATAATTAGAACTTGTTTTATGCTGAGATTGGAGACTGAGAGGAAAAAGGGCACAAATTCTGGCCTCAGGAATGTAGGGATGAGTGAAACAAGGACAAAAAAAAATGATGCAGTATGATAAGAACTTGAGCAGGATGACAGCTGGTGGGGAGGTTAGGGCGTGGAAGGATTGAGTAAAAAGGAAAATGGACTCACAGACATGGACATCAGTGTGTAGATTCCTGCGGTGAGGGAGGTATAAGGGGACTAAGTCACAATGGAAAAAATACAATAAAGATAAAAAGTAACAAAAAACCGAAAAGAACTTGAAAATCCAACATTCAACATGGAGAAGACAGAAGTATTGTTTGAAAGTGGGGAAGAAAGATGCTCCAAATGATGAAAAATGCATGGAAAACTACTATGTCATAACTCATATACTGTACAGAATACCTTCGTTGCTGTTGTTAATTTAATTGTCATCCTTAACCAACTGAAATAATTGGTGGCCAACAATATGACATTTTTTTTATGGAATCCTAGTGCTCAGTAAATGATTACAAAACTGTTGAACTGGCAAAAGTAAAACACCCGGTAAGTGTTGAGGTACCTCATTATTATCTGGGGCATGTCCTTAGAACAATGGTGCATCATGGGGGAAGGTGATAAACCAGGGTTACAGAGAAGTCACGTTCTTCTTTTTGAATTAACAGTTATTGAAGACTTAACTATGAATATGTAAGTTAAATGCCTTTTTCTATCAAATCTAATTTAAACTTATAACTTGTGCTATGTGGTAGATTTCTTTGCTACTTTTACAGATAAGAAAAATGGACCTTGAGGAAATTAAATGACCTGTGAGGATCACGCACAGCAAATTTGGGCATAAATAAAAATGACAGACCAATAGCAGTAATCTGATAATTATAACATTACCTACCTTCACTTTTTTCTATGTATAAAATTATTTTTCATCATGGTCAGGTTTTTGTTAGGCTTTTAATGTGCCAAATAATTGTTCTTTCAATTTATCTGATAATTATTTCTACACTAGTAAGCAAGGCACAACTTATAACTCAAATTTATTACATGGCCTCAAATATTTGCCATAGTTAGTTTGTGTAACAAAATAGTTGCCTTACAAACTAAAATAAATATAACTTTGTGAGTTTTAAACATGGTCTTTTGTATTATGTACAAATAAATGTATGTATTAGTTAATATTTTACTTATGTTATAATTGAGGAAAATGTAGAAAATACTAGTGAATTTCTTAATGGTAAAGTAAGAAAGTAAAAAAAAGATAGCTAGAAAAAATGAAATATATTATTTCTTGTGCTATTTCTTTATAATACTACCATTTACTAAGAATTTGCTTAAGATCATTTCTCTGAATTATTTTTTTCCATCTTCTGTTCATTTTCATCTGGGAAAATATCATTACTTTATATAACCATGTACAGTAGAGTTTCTAGTATTTTCTGAGCCCATTATTTTCTGACAATTCCATATTAAATTCTCAAATTTGCTAGTTTCAGGACTGGATTAGATGTACTTCTCATGAACATTCAGTTATTCAGCCATAAAAGAGTAAATGTCATAGAGTAAAAATATTACTGCTCAGGAAATATTTTGGGGGTTAAGGAGGAAATTTCCAAGAAAATATAACCTGGTCTTACATGAAGTTTCATTCTATCCCATCCCTTGAGCCAGTACACACATCCTTCTTTTCCAAATATGCTATTCTGATGTTAAAATATTATTGAAATATAACTATTTTCAGTAAAATGTCAAGCACATACTGCCCATTCTTGTGAGGCACTTCAAAATCTGATTAAGCTGTTAGATTCACAAGCCACAGAATGAAGACACTCTTCTCTGACATGACACTAAGGTTATTTTCACATCTCCGTTAGTGAATTCTTCTTTTTATGAAAGTATAACTTTTATTCTTCAGCATTTGGACACATCCAATAATTCTAATATAATCATTAAAAATACTAAAATGTAGCTTCCATTTAGAACTGAGAAGGTATGGAGAAATAAAGTTCATACTGTAGATTTGTCAATCATCTAAAACATGCAGTATATCCTGTTTTAGATGAAAAATAATGTGCGTGATACCATCGATAGCAAGGCAATCTACTTGATTCCCTCGGACGGGCATTCTGGCTGCCACAGTATATTTCCCCCTTGGATGATCTCTCCAACCCAGATCTTTTGTCAAGCTACCTATGAAAAGTAATTCAGAATAAATTCTGTGTGTCTATGTGTGAGCAAACTTGTAGGATGTGACATGGTTGCTATCTTTATCTTGCTTTGAATGTGTGTTTTGGGATTTGTTGGTTTTGGTAGTGGTTTGTTTTATTTTTCACTCCAATTTTTCTTTTGTTCAGCCTATCCTCCTATTTTGGGCCAAGTAAAATTGCGACTAATTGCAAGGCATTTTTCTTTGGAAGTGGTAGGCAATTTGCTAAAACTCGACAACATTTCAGTCACATATAGAGATTAACAATTGCTTATCTACTCAATTTCCAAGTTGCCAGAAACAAAATCAGACTGGTCTGGCCCAGGTCAGATGTCCATCATTTTGTCCATCAACTATTGAAAAGGAGGCAGGTCAGCACTATGCTTGGAGGGGCCACCCCTGCAAACATGTTGAATGCTTTCCATTGAAGGGTGCAGAAATTCCACTATATAAATGTACTCAGAATTGTAATACTCTATACACCAAATAAATCAGTATAACTGTTGATTAAATGTGCAAGTGAAATACAGAAACCTGCATTTCCAATGAAGACTTTAGCAAGAAAAGTGCATCCCTTTGTATGATGTTAAGGTTTTCTACTTTTTCACACAAAAAAGATAAAGTCTTTGTGAAGTTACTGAGCACTCTGATAAGTTACTGATAGCGTGAAAGGCACTTCCAATATTCTTTGTGGAATTAAAAGACAAAGTGGAGGGACCAACCTGATGAAGATGCTGACAACAGGACAAGAAATGACTTGTGGTTGTTTGGGGCAACATGAAGAACATGTATGGTAGAAGATTCAGAGAAAACTCCAAAATATCAAGGTGCTATATTCCGCATCCTTAGAACTTTTAAAGTTCAATCTCTGAAGTAGGCAAAATGATTTATCTTCTTTTTTATCATTCACCCTTTATCTCCTCGCCTTCATATTTTTTCCTCTTGTCAAAAAGAAGTACTTTTGTTTATTGACGACATAGAATTTAAACTACCTGGATCCACAGGGACCACTGTGGACACCTTCATTTGACAGCTATATTTCAGCCAACAAAAGAACAATAAAATAATGGTTTCATCGTTCGTTTTTCCTCCTTTGAAGGCAATGCATACTGCAGACTGAGAGATAACCCAGCGCACTGGTCATGAGTCTGTGCAGCTACTGTGCGCCATCATTCACTGTCTTTTGTCCATATTTCCATTTATATATCAGGACAAAATAATATTATTTTTATGTAATCTCTTACTTAATAAATTATGGTGCAATGATATAAATAATTATATAGGACTAGTAAAAACAATAAAAGAGTGCTATACATACTAACAAGAAACCAGGATATACTGTCCAACGAGGGAAAAAAAACTGTGTTGTAACTTTCATATTCTCATAGTTCTATTACAATTTGCGGGTTGTATTTTGAATTCTATTAAGTATATTGATACAAGTACACAGTAATATTGCTATATGGGAGAAATTAAAAATACACATAAATTTAAAAAGTAAAATTATTTTGATTTGAAATTCTGATTATATTTATATGCTCAAGTTTGGAATTTTATAGAATTATATATAGCACAATTTGAATGCAATTCTTAAAAACATAACTATATAATTAATTTTACCATATGTTGAAATGCATTATAAAACATTTCAAATGATATGAATAAAATATAACTGTAAGAGTATAAAATATCATAAAAATCATATGTATGTGAATTGTGTTACATTAATATTTTGATTCATTGTTCTAGAATAATAAACACTTTAGTCTGCCTCTTTAACTAATTTTTATTTTCCTTAGTGAGAACGTAAGAACTTCAACTATTACCTTGTTACTTGGGAATATAGACTATGTCATTTAGAATAACAGTGGTGATTTATCTAGTTTGACATTCTCTGCTCTAAAAATAAATTTTGAAGATCATTCTTCCTCTGTGCTTATGAAGACAACAAGGTTTAGAATTTAGAAAAGAGGGTAGAGATGTATTTTAGGCAAGAGTATGCCAATTGCATATGACATTTATCCTCTCAAGCCCAATGGTAGTGGGATGGGATTTAAGTCCTTCTTTATCAGTTATGTATTATTCACCAGCTAATTCAATGTTCAAATAATAAAGCCAACAGTAAACTTGAGCAATTCCATTGTGTAATCAGCCAGCTTTTCCAAGAAAGGAAAACAAGTGTCTAGTCAATACTGTTAGTATATTATGTTTTGTTTAATAGTTTTAATAGCATTAATAACCGGACCTTGAAAACAAATGTGTAATGTTCACTAGCAAAGTTCCCATGAGCTGTAATATAAAATTATTATTTTCCTGAGGAGCTTTGAATCTACCAATCAGTTGTCTAAGTTTCTGCCCCTTTCCTGAAGAAAAATAGCCTTTTATTTCTGAACATCCTGAAGTGTTCCAGCAATAACGTGTCTAACTGCAGAGGTTGTCCTAACCTGATGGAGGTATCACTGAGGACTGATGAGTGTAGGAGCAACAGGTGGCATTCTGAAACCTCCAAGAGGCCCAGGGAGGCAGTCAGCACAACTTTCCTGAGAAATGTGTGCTTTCCTCTTCTAAGGGAAAGAAGGGTTTAAAAATCTCCTCGGAGACAAACATCTAGTGAGCTGAGGAGTCAGGTTTGAACTCAAGCATCCAGTTTGGAGCCCATATTCTTACCAGTCCTGTCACATAGCTTTCCAATGAGGAAGGAATATTCCTTTCAAAAGTACATTTACAAAGGTAGATGGCAATGTCATTAATTCTCTGCAGCCTTTGTGGGAAGCGGAGGCCCTTGAGAGCTAAATGGAAGCTTTGGGGCTACTGAAAAAGCATTATCTTGTTTAGACTAGCTCAAGTTCTGACAGTGCTAACCAGTTTTGTGACATCTGGGATGAGAGAGCCACTTCAGCAGAATAGCACGCGTTGTAAAAAATCAGAAAGATGTATCGGAGGAGGAGAGGATTGAAATAAATGAAGGTGCATATTTTGCTCTACTGGGGAGGGTTCTCAGACCACTTAGAGAAATATCTACCTATGATCTTTACCTATGAGAACACCATTTTACAGCAGATACTTGGCAGAGGGGCTTTTCTTTGGGGAATACAAAGAGAAGGTGCTGCGCACTGGTTTAATAAAAAATCCACTTGTTTATGACTTAAGTAAAGTTGTTTTAATCTACTTTTTTATAAGAAGGACAAAAAGGTGCTTTTTAATTTATTTTAAATTTATTTATTTTTCCAAAGAGGGGAAAGGAGGGAGAAAGAGAAGGAGAGAAACAACAGCGTGTGTGAGATACAGCAATTGGTTGCCTCTCACACTCCTACCAGGTGGACCTGGCCACCCAGGCATGTGCCCTGACCAGTGACCCATCACTTCACAAGCCAACACTAAATCCACTGAGCCACACCAGCCAGGGTAAGGTGCTTGAATATCCAGATGAAGTAAGGTGTGTCAGGATGTCATCATTCTATTTCTGTTGTTGCTGGTAAGCCATAAGCACTTCAGCTGTGGGAGGGGGCCCCATTGGGGGCTCATTGATAAAAATGTGTAGAAACAACTAAGGAAAGGGGATGGTTAGACTATAAATACTGAGAGTGTTGGAGTAATATTTGTTTGGCTTTGGCTGGGTGATCCTTCCCACTCTAACCTAAAAACTCTCCAAAACTCCTGCCTTGGTATGGACTACTCTGTCATCTGCAGCGGGAGAAAGATGCACAGCAGCCTCAAGAAGAAAGGCAGCTTGCCTGCCGACACCAGTGTTAATTGTACCCTAGCAATGTGCTCTGGCCACAGGAGACTGACTTTTGCTCTGACACCTGGGAATCAGCTCTCCTTTGGTTTTCCTCTCCTCTGTGTGCTTCCTCATTTAACAAGTACACCTCGTATTAAATTTTGACTGTAAACCTTCATCCCCCTTTGCTTAGACAAAGAGTGTGATTCAACTCCCACTTTTGGTTTGAAGTATGTTATTTCTTTATTTAGTATATTAAGAGATATTACCCTGTTTGCTATTTTTTTGTGAGATTATTATAATTCCTACTGCAAACCTGTGATAAATAATTTGCTGGCAAAGTCAGAATCAGTAACTGAATATACCTTTTTTATTGTTTCCTCCAAAACAAAACTAAACAATTGGGATACTATGGAAAGACAAATTCTATTCAAATTCCTTTTAAGGAACAATTAAGGATTTGAATATTGTGTTCTTTTAAGTGATTAAATATATTTTGATCATTCATTCAAATGATAGGCCTGGTCTCTCCAATGACACTGTGAATGAAAGTAGTAGAAATGATGTGTCCATGTTAAATGGACAAATAGCTCAAAAATTAATAGAACACACAGGATTTTTTTAGCATCGGCTCAATTAAATCATTTACATTAGTTTCTAAATATAGTGGTACCTCAGTACTTAGTAATTCATTCTAACAAGCGGAGAACAAGAGACTATAGATTAAGCATTTTCTCTTGTGGGGTGGAATCATGAGTCAAACAAGTTCTCGCAAGCGGAGAGGTGAACTAGCACAAAGTGTTGACACATTTCTTCTCATCGAAATGCATTAAGTACCAGATTTGACGAGTTTTGAAGCTGATGAGCGTAGAGGTACCACTGTAATTTATTCCAGGAAAAAATGTATTCTAACAATATAATGTTACAAAAGACCTATTTAAAAAAACAAAAACAAATTCTAATTGAAGATTGGCCAATTTCTTTTCCTGGCTTCATCCCAGTGTAACTGGCCAAAGTTATCAACATGGTCAATACACAACACGGAGGTTCCATATTCTAACTGTTAATTCTAACTGTTAACATATTCTAATGTTAACTGTTAATGGTGGAATCAGAAGTTGGAGCTCTTCTCTTGAGGTTGGCAAAGAAAGAATTCAAAGTCGAAAACTCTGGTGCAAGAAGTTTACTTAGCAAGTTACAGAGGCAACAGAAGTGAGTCAGCTGGGCTACATGGACTCAGCTAACAACTTACAGAGGTAAAAGAAGGGCCTTTGGCTGTAGGAGAATGGAAGGGAAGGAACATGGGCCTGAAGGCAGAAGAGCAGGGAAAGGGGCTGTTTACTCCAGAAAGAGTGTGCCTGAGGAAAGAAGGCAGTGAAGAGGGAGAGGACAAGGGAATGAGAGCTGTTTCCTTCCTCTTAAAGGGTTCTATCTGTATTCCGAAGGTAGAAACTTAGGGAAGATCTCAGGAGAAAATCTCAAGAGAGTATTCATCATCTTCCCAGGTGTGCCCTTTCAGGGTCTTCATCCTCACCTCTACTGACTGGTTATGCTAAGTCAGGGGTCATTCGTCATTGCAAGTGGTGCTGATGTCAGCCATGACTTAATTCATCTGATGTTGCTGCTTTTTGGGGCCTGGAGATAAAACATAACTGAGGCCTAGATGTTATCACTAGTTTGATTAAAACTCTGTCTCTTTGGTCAACAAACCCGAAGCTTTGTTTCCAAGATCATTTGATGTGGGTCAGAGTCTCATTCTTCTGAGAGCTTAATGTTTAAGGCAGTGGTTGTGCAAGGATTTGTATGGGCATCATATGAGGCTGTTCCCCAGCTCCCTTGTTCCTTCTCCAATGGCGTCTAAAATGCATGATTAGTGATGTGACTCCAGAGAAAATATGTACCTCCATACATAATGTAATATAATACCAAGATTGCAGACGATCTCTCAGACTGTGGGGAAATAAAAGGAAGATCATTTATTTTAGTTAAGTAAATTATTTATGAGATGTGTAGGATGTCTAAGTTATTGGATTGGGAAAAATAAGAATAAAAATGTGAATAAAAGAGTCATAGTCATCACACATGTTATAACAAATAATTCAAATGGTCCAAGTACAGGGATTAATTTCCCGCAGAATTAAGTGGTGTGTATCCATAAAAGGGCGAAGGTAAATACAGACATTCAAATGAAAGGGTAGATATGTCAAATTGGTAAAATATAAATGGGACTCACTAAGAATCACCTCAAATAATTTTTGAGCAATATTATTTCTTTTTATAATATTTTAAAATAATTAGATAGAAAAAATTAAGTTGTCCAAAAAAGCATAATAAGTACTTTTAATAGTAGAATTATGATTGAGTATATATAGTTAGATTTCTGATGTCTACAATGACTGAATATTACTTTATACCATTAATTAGTTAATTTAAAAAATCTAATTATGCTTATTTAAAAGTTTAAAAAAATCAAGTGGTTCAAAAAATTAAATCCTCTGCTGAATTCCCTTCACTTCTTATTCTTCCTCATAGGTTCTTTTCATTCTTTCTCTGTATCTTTTATTTACTTTTCAGTTTATTTATATTTCATTTCTGTGCTATATGTTACAAATTTTTTAAATACACATAATATTTTTAAATAACTAGACTGGAATAAGTTATTTAATTTTTAAAAATCTACCTCATAGCTATTCATATACATCTGTTATCAATTTATAATATTTTGAAACAGATTAAGGTTTACTATATTTGTGATATAAAATATAATCAATAGCTCAACTAATATCAATCAATTATATCTTTTTTCAACAAGTTATCACTTGCAGTGAAACCCTTTTTAAATGTACTATTAGTTTTTGTGTAATCAACATGATTTTCTTCCTCCAACTTTCTGCCAGAAGTAATAACACCTGAAATATATATATTTTTAAGATTTTGTTTATTTATTTTGGGAGGAGAAGGGAAGGGAGGGAGAAAGAGATGAAGAGAAACATCAGTGCGTGGTTGCCTCCCATGCATCACCTCCTGGGGACCTGGTCCGCAACCCAAACATGTGTCCTGGCTGGAAATTCAACTGGTGACCCTTTGGTTTGTAGGCCTGCACTCAGTCCACTGGGCTACACCAGCCAGGCACGCCTGAAATATTTTAATGCATTAGTTCAAACAAAAGTTTCACTTTTTTTTTGGTAAAACATCTCTCCTGTGTTACTCCTCTTCCAGCATAACTTGTTGGTTGATAAATACAGAGATGCTATTGTGAGATGTATGTCGAGATTTTCTTTGCCTCTCACCTGTATTTGATTTTCATGTTCCTTATTTTTTTTAATTGTCTCCTGTTACTGGAACTTATATCCAGTGTTTTTGTGAGAAAATGGGCAAAGGAGAAAAATTTTTGGTACCTGAATTTCTGGAAAAGTCTGCCTTCTTCTTTATGATTCTTCTACATATGTATTTCATACTTTATTCTCTTTCTTTCAATTATCATATCCCTACTCTCAGATAATTATAACTTTGATTCATACATCATTAAGAGGATTGAAACAATCAAGAGAAAAAACCTTCAGGAATGTTCTTTAATACTTCATCAACCTGAATATCAGCTCACACCATGGACTTTACTCCTGTTACTAAAGATGCATTGTCCTGTTCCAAACAATAGCTAAATTCTCCATAATTGCCTAATATGCTTTAAATCCCATGCTATCTCTAATTCTGGAAGATATTGCTCCATCAATTCCCCTGACTTTCTTTTATCACCATCAACATATTTCTCTCTCTTCTGGACCATTTTTGGCAGCATCCAAGCATGGTAATAATTTCTCCAATCTGAAAGAAAAATTGTCCTGATTTCTCTTCTTTCAGCTACCATCTCATTTTTCTTCTACCCTTTACAACAAAACTTCCTTATATATTTTTAAACTTTGTTCACATCAGCCTATTCTCTTTTGAAACCTGTCCAATTAAGTTTCTGCGCCTAGTGCTTCAAGTTTACCATTTGAAAAACTCCCTTTTATCAAATCAGCAATGACTCCTTGTTGTCAAATGCAACCAACTTTCTTCAATCTCTCTGGGTTAAAAGTGTCATTTGACACAGAGGATCACTCTCTTCCTGAAATACTTTATTCATTTGTCTTGATTACATTCTTCTAATCTAGTTTTTCTGCTATTTTTCTAGTCATTCCTTTAGCTGTCAGTCTCTGTAGTTGGTTCATCTGCACCATGTATAAATATGCAGCTCAGCTTGGTTCTCCGATCTTTTTTCTCTCTGTGCTCATTCTTTATACAACCGTTATGTACTTTTCTCCTCTTTACCTGTGTTGTGCATGATTATGACTCCCAAGTTCATATCTAAAATCAGAACTTCTGTATTTTGAAACTATATTTATGGTGGCATTCTTGACATAGTCTTTTTATTGATGATCGGGCATTTCACACTTAACATTTTTTCAAATGGAGATCCGAATGGTTGAACAAGCCTGTGCCTCTTCAAATCTTTCATTCCATTTAAAACATTTTTAGGTCTCTGAGTATAGTTCTCCTTTTGAAAAAGATCTTTTCTGTTCCATACGTTGTTTTCACAGTGTTCTTTCGTTGTGTTAGTCTTGCCTATTAGAAGATTTCCTCAATTGTCTACTGATTCCTGATTCTCTGTCCACAGTTCAGAACCAACATATCCACCAGAATCTCTGTGAGGTAGGCGTGGCTTTAGATAGAAACATTTCTGTAGACTAGTCCAACTGGACCCTTGACTAAAATACCTGCAAATCGTTATCTTATTAATTTCCTAGGGGGAAAATCTTCATTGTTCTTTGTCTGGGCAAGGATGAGGGTGCCTTAACCTCCTACGAGGAGCTGTGCACACAGATGCTGAGGCCTCTCAGCTTGCAGAGTGTGGGTAATCCCATCAGCTGTGTTTACTCCCTCCAACAGCATGCCCTCTCACGCTCTCCAAAGAGTGAACCTCCAGCCTGGGGCACCAAGCAAAGCAATTTTAGCTGCATCTATATCCGCGCTGTCAATATCCACAGTGCCAAAACTCCTGTGGATTTCTAGGGTACTGTTGTGCAGTTGGGCTTGTTCCTAGGCATTTTTTTTTCCTGCCAGCTTCAGTTTCAGCTTTTTTGTCTGATAAATCAGTTATCACTTGCACACTTGCGACCAGCTTCCAGCATTTTGTTTATGTTTCGTTTGCTCCTGTCTCTTTGACCTTGTGAATTTTGACTCCTAACGCTTCCCCCTGACTTTCATATCCTTTCTCTTACATTTTTGGCATTGCAGGAGGCAGTAGCTGAAACCTATGTATTATCACCTTCGTATTACCTATGGTCAGGAGACAACATTCTTTCCCCAAGCCCAAAAGAAAGCAGTGGTCATACAAAAGAAAGTTAAGGTGGTTGATAGTTATATTTCAGAATCTGAGTTTAAATAATTAAATTCACTTATTAGTAGATATTGTTTATATTTAAACAAATGACACTCTCCTTTTAAGGCATTATGGTAAATTAATGTAAATGTTTTATACTTAAGATAAAACATCAACAACAAAATTAATAAAACATACAAAGAAAGAAAAACACAAGTCTGGTTTAGTGTTAATAATATGTTATGAAAAAAACAGAAGCTGGAAGTATAAAATAATTCCTGAAAACCATTTTTTACTTGTTCTCCAAATAGCAAGCAGGGGCCTTCATTGTATATTCTTATGCGATTTTCTTTCTTCCTACCCAGAGTGTGAAATTTAATCCCACTTTATAGCACACTCAGTGTGATACTACTTTACATAGTGTGCCTTTTTTTGTAGATTGGTTTTAATTTTGGGAATCAGTCCCATTCATCCATTAATGACTAGACAGAATTCAAATTTTTAATTCAGTGCCAAATGTTCTGACTGTGTTAAACGTAAGCTGGAAAATGCTTCTCTTTATTACTGGGAACAATTTTTAACGAAGGTCCTATGTAGCTATGTCAAATGCCTTATTCTAACCAAAATTTAAATGCTGTTAGTGATTATTAAGAACTTACATTTCAAAGACACCAGGAGTAATTATATTCCCTTATTTCTATATTGCATAAACACCAAATTGCATTTTCAGCTTACTATACATGTTTAGTATATGTCGAGCTTACATTAATATCATTACGAACAATGAAATAAACAAAGAAAGAAGCATGTAAAGGAGGAATAAAAAAGGATACCTTCACAGTGTATGTGAGGTTTTATATGTCCACAGCAGAGTAAGCTCAATTCAGGGAACACTGACATGATGCCTTTTTCATTTGGTCTTTAAAACAAGACTCTATAGTTGGCATAATATTTAGAATATGTACTAGTTTATAGAAAGATGATTTTAGGTTCATGAATATGAATAATTAGCCCAAGGTTACATGAGACAAATATGTCTAAACTTGTATTAGATTAAATCTTAATCATTTAGTCCAAGGGTTTCAGTGATATGCTAAAGACCCTTGTTACATATTTTACTACAAACATCCCATAACTTTTAGTTTGTAATCTATGAAGGATAAGCTATGCTTTCTAAGCCTTGAATATTCCCCAGGTTAATAAATACTCACATTTACATGATTACCAGTTCGGGTTTTAATTACATAAGATTTAGTCACCAGTATGTTAAGCATTTAAAAAAGGAAACATTTTGATGTGTCAAAAAGGTAGAATTTAAATATAGTGGTTTTAAAGATTTAATTGAACCATGTACTGTAAGGTTTTTTGTTCTGTTTTTATTTTTTTCCCCCCTCAGAACATCTGCATTATTCCTGTTCTGGGTTAGCTTAAAAACCATGGTAAAAGCAATTTCTTGCTAATCTAGTGACCGCATTTATTTTCATTCTTTATTTTTTTATTACCTGTGGTAGCAGTGACACACCCAGGCTCCAACAGAGGCTGAACCTTGAGTCAGTCACATCCTCTGTTGTAAAAACAGCTTCCTTATGCTCAAAATGAAGCAGCCTAGCCTTGGGTTCTGATTTTTGTGCATTTCTTCTACTGAGAAATCCCTTTACCAAATAGCTATGGCTCAGAAGGAAACTGCGGGAAACACAGGACATTTGTTTTAACAGAAGCATTTAGCCTAATGCACTTGACTAGCTCTGAAGGCCTGAAGAGTCACCAAATGGTGGAACCTTGCAACGCGAGTTATTAGGGAGGCTCAGAAGAGAGCACCAAGGACAGAAGCCATTTCAGTTATACTGAAGTTCTTGCTTCGCTCCAAAATACTTTCTAATGTCTGGGTAAAAAATAGTTCTGAGTCAAGGAGAGGAGAGCAAATAAACAAACAGAAAGTAAAAGGATCCACAAAGCCTACCCAAGATAGGCTGGGGGATGGGAGGAATCCCTCATCCATGTGCCAATATGGCCCTCTGAGCTTCAGTGAAAAATGCGTCACTGAGCTCAGCAATTCCATCAGTAGTTTTTTTGTTTTTGTTTTTCCTGGCCACATGTTACCTGCCATAAATGCGGTAAAGTCTTTCAAACATTCTTGAAAAGATAGGAATTCAAAAGAGAGAACTGGCAAATTTTTATAAAACTTCATTTGCAGGTGGATTTAAATAGGCTGACCAGGGGTTGGAGGTAATCCTCCATGCTGCATTGGAAATGCAAACAGGCGAAGGGGAAGCCCTTCAAAGTGAGATTAAAATGGGATCAGTGTTGCAGTCTTGATCATTTAATGGTTTGTACAATATACATCATATAAACTAGTTCACATTTGGTTACTGCTGAAATCCACTGCTTTGGATTAGAGAGAGAAAGAGAGAGAGGAAAAAAAAAAAACTGTTTTACTGCATTTGCTTTATTTCTGCCCTTTCCCTTTTTGGGGCCATCTTTTCATATATATGTGTATGTGGTATTATGGTTTTCCAAAACTCCTCCTCCTTTCTTACCATTTTCTTTTACCTGAACAATGCAAGTTACTGAAACCAGTGTCTGCATTGATTTACTCAAACCATTTATCTTTAAGATCCATGTTCTTTTTTTAAAATTGAGGGAAGAAATTTGTAGAAGTCAAGGATCAGTTAAAAATAACTCTCACTCCTAATTTAAGACTCTCATTGCCAGGGCTACAACTACAAGGGTTTTGATGGGGAGCAGATATATCTCTTTGGGATGTTTATTATTTTAAGCTGGTTGATTTTTAGAAACAAAATACTAAGGAAACTTTTTATGCACCGCCCTAATTGCATTAGAAATAAAATAAATGATTTGCTCCAGGAAGAGAGCTATCATCATGTGAGGGAGGTCCCTGAAAAATCTGGAACTATCTTGTGGGGGGTGGAACTCTTATACTACAGGCTTCCCTGCTAGGTGAGTGTTCTAGGAACCCATCCGTATCAGTGGGCCAGCAGGTGTTGTTGTGAGAGGCTACCCTCAATTTCACTGAGATTTTGAAAGACTTTTCGATGCATTTGCCCATTTCACAATGAGTGTTTTATGAGCACAGCTGCCCACACTGCAATGAGTGTTTGGCACTTTTTGATCAAAAATGGCGTGAACCCTGTGCCCCAACCTCATTCACCTGATCTCACCCAGAGCAATTTTTTTTTGTTTGCTTCTCTGAATGAAAAAAAAAAAAATATCCTCAAAAGGGAAATATTTTGCCGATGCAGAAGGGGTGAAACAAAAAATGGCAAAAGCACGGAAAGGCATCAGAATCAATGAATTGAAAAGCTGTTTCGAGCAGTTTTTGTCTTGTGGGAAAAAAGTCTCGATAGGCGCGTTGCATCAAATCGAGAGCTCTGTGAAGGTGACCGATGTTTAAAGATGTAACAATAAATGCACAATTTTCACAGACAAATTCTGGTTCTTGAGGGGTACCCCCTTAAAACTATAGTTTAATATGAACAAAGTGTGATAGACAGGGAGGGACCTACAAAGGCCTATTTGTCCAAAGTCTGCTATGTGTCCCATTGTTAGGTATGGCCCAGCAAACATTGATTTATCAAATATTTGTTTTTCTGTGTCCATGTGAATAGCCTTTCTGCCTTGAATTTCCAAAGCACAAAGCACGCACACTCCCTCTCTCCTTTGCCCCAGACAGCATGGGAACCTCAGCTGCCCGTTCACCCTTATGACTCACACATCCTAGGGACCCCTCCATATGCATGTCGCCGTGGACAAAGGAGGTTTACAGCTGCAATGCAAATAAATAATAAAGTTATCAATAAATAGTGATACAAGAACAAACTGTGTTTTGTGCACTCACAACTGTAAGCCTACTTTGTGCCCACCCTGTGTATGTAATATATTTTGGTAATTTCTTCCTGCTAATCTGTCTCACATTGATTTAATTATTAGTTCAGCCAGAGAAACTTAGAAAGGCTGGGGAGGGGCGGGAATTTATTTTTCTTCCCCCACAGTCTCTATTATAAATTTTGCAACATCCCATAATTAAATACAACATTTGTCTATTAACTATAAAGTTGTAATTTATCAACATTGGTTAATTCTAATATTTCTTAGATTTTTGTTACGGTAATACAAGGTATATTTCAAAGTATCTTAAACGTTCTGAGTGTGTTTTCCAGATTAATAAAATACTCTAGGATAGAGTTATTATGAATATCAGTTCCATTCCCTTTTGAGAAATTAGGAAAGAAAATACACTTTTTAAAATCAATCAATTATTAATTATCTTCTGGTGATATGTTTGGTTTGTAATACATTACAGTGACATCTTGGAAATGCTCATTTCAAACTTTTATTGTCATCATGAAAAAGATCTCGCTCTCAGAAAAACTCCAATGGGAATAAAATATTTCCCTACTTCACAGTTCATTAATGATCATTAGATAAATGGGGGAAATACCATATCTTCCCGTGGGGTTTCCCTCCCTTTTGTTGCTATTGTTGCTTGTTTTTTATGTTTTTGTGACTTGCTGTTTTATGGCTTTAAGGCATGGTGACTCTAGCTATTTCCAAATAGCACTCTTTGGATGAGGTACCTGAACCAAGTGATTCTACAACGTGAAAAATGTTCATGTTGTGTTTGATGCTTTTGAAATTTTCTGTGTTAACATGGTTTGCCCCAGGACATGCATTCCTGCTTTCAGTAAGTTATTTTGCCATAACTGCCAACTGATTCTTTAGAAACATGTCTCTTTATACTGCTTTTTCAAAATTCCTTGCCAACTTCAGCTTAAGCTTGTTAAACCTCTTATACTTCTTAAAGCAATCGCCCATGAAGTTTATTTTTGTTTGGAGTAAAAAAGAAGAAAAACAACAACAACAACAACAAAAACACTTCGTAGATCAGTTGATGTATTTCAGATGTTATCAAGCAAAAATTTTGTACTTTCCAGATGACCATGAGGCTTCACGCTTCAAATTATTCTATTTGGGAAAACAAATCATACTCTTACTGTACAGCCACGTAGGGTTCTGCTGTTCAACACCCATAAATTCTGGAAGCACAGGCTTGGTGAAGAAAGAAAAGGAGTCTTTTACTTAAAAGCTACAAAATTTTGTAAGAATAATGGGCTGCCTCATAGCTCATTCCCTTTAAAATACACGAAGGAAAATGCACCCTCGGTCTTTTCCCAGCTCTGTTCACGGATGCGCCTGGAATTCTGTTCCCACTTCAAATGACCATCCTTTGAGATATGCAGGTGGTTGTGGTGTGATCATTCAAGCAGCTGAGCTGATTCCCAGTCACAGTCCAGCTTCAGGCGTCTCGGTCAAGTCTGCATGTGCCTGACTGGGAAGGAACGTGAAGGGCAGTGCCGAGTGCCCCCGCTGCCCCCGCTTCTAGAACAGGGAAGGGCACCAACTTGCCACCTGGCCGCACGTTCTCCAGGGCCCACCCGCCCGGGAATGCTTGGGGTCCCAAGCCCTGACTGTTCTGCAAATGGGAGAAAAGAGAGTATTTCTGTGCGTGCAAAACCCCACACACTGTGGGATTGTACAATTTGCAGGTCAGTCCATGCTAACATCCATCGTGTGCCTCAGTCCACACGGTCTCTATGGTTCTCCTCCTGCCTCGGTGATCTGGAAGCCAGTAGGAGGGTTTTCTAGCCACTGGCGAGGGCGCAGCATCTCTGCCCAGGGCGGGGCATTGCCATGTCACCTCCCTGATGCGCATGTGTTGCGACCTTTTCAGCCGCACATATTCCGTACAAGCTTCCTCCAGCTGCGTCACAAGTCGCACTAGCCGTTTACCCTCACCCGGGGGTTAGGGGATCTGTCAGGACCTGGCAGTGTCTTCAATCCACCGCCTGGGGCTTTCCTGCGCCCTCCCTCACTCTGGGGAGTGCCGCCACCTTTTGTGCCCCGTTGGGAATCCCTCCACTGTGCCCAGCCATCTGGCCAGACCCCTGCTGTTACAATAGGAGTTTTTTCTTCCTTTTTTTTTTTTTTGGAAAATTTACATTTTAGATATCTAAATCAATTATCTTATAAGTTTTTAATCTTTACCAAAATAAACTTTATTCCCTGTGAAAGATTTTTGTAATGTGCTTTTTCATAGACATTATACATTCTTGATTATATAGTATAAAATATAACAAGTATTTACTGCCTTCCCTACAGCAGAAATCAGGAATGATTTTAAATATATATCCTCATTAAATCCTAAGGACATAATTATAACATAATAAGCTTACTTAATAATTAGGAATTGGAAATACTGTATATGTAAGCCAACTTTCCAAAGTCATGAAGTTAGTAATATCAGGGATAAATTGTTTTGAAGTTTATGTAATTGCCGAAATTATATTATATTCTCGACTTTATCTTCTTACTGCGGTACAACCCATATACTACTGTGGATAAAGAAGGAAGGATTTTTTGGGAAAGTAGCCTCACAGGACGATTTGATCATAAATTTCTAAATGGGCAGTTTATGGTGGGTAGTCATGCCCCAGGACTACCACGGTTTCGTGAAAGACTTTTAAGCCCTGCCCACCGCTCCCCTTAGCACACCTTTGAAATACCAGAAGTAGCACCTCTCCCAGTTGTGACCACCCTCCAGAAGGCATAAAATCTCCTGAACTCTCCTGTAATCCAACCCCTGATTTTCTTTCTTCTACCTTCATACAATCTTCCTTACATTTCGTTTTTCATTTTAAATGCATAAAAGAAACTGCCTAACTGTAATTCTCTAGAGCATCTTAGATTTTGCTGCTGGGCAATTGTCATCAGTTTGGGCTCAAATAAATGTTTCTTACATTGACAATTCCAAGCATGAAATGACTATGTGAGAACACTTTCTGAGCTCCAAGACTCAACGACAGACAGATGGTTGGTGCTGATATTGAGAAGTGATGCTGTGCTTTCCAATGAAGTACCTTTCTCAGCTTGGACAAAAATGATTAACTGACTCTTCTGATTAAAATCTCACTTAAACATTTTCTGCTTATGCCAAATTACTACAAAGTACACACACACATACACACGCACAGAAAGGAAAGAATTTGAATAAAACATAATTCAATTTCCAGGGAAACAAAAAGTTTATCTAGGAATAATTAGTGAAACAGGTAGAGTGGGGCCTCCTTTTTATACATTCTGTGTTTGAGAGTTTCCCTTTTCACTACAATTTCTGTTTGACCTCCCAGATCCATGCTTGGGGTGCTCTCCTCGTCATTTGGGGATACGTACCAAGAGGCAAACAATTTGAGTTGCCTGACACATACGGTCCCAGCTGATGACAAACAAGTAAAGCCCAACTTCCTGTTTCACTTCTCATACTATGAATAACTGTCTTCTTTGTGCCTATTTAGTGCCAGAGGTTTCCCACTTTTGTGACTTCAGTGGGTGGTTTTGCTGTATAAAGAGTCTCCAAGCACAGTGCTCTAATATTGGCTAGTGGTTTTTAAGTGGGGAAAATGCTCTTATGTGCCTTACGGAGAAAACACATGTTAGATAAGCTTCATACATGTTTGAGTTATGGTGTTGCTGTCTGCAGTTCAATGTTAATAAGTCAATGTATATTAAATAAGGTGTCTTTAAAAGAATGATGCATAAAACAAAGTTACATGTTGATTTGTTGACAGAAATGCTATGACCAGAAGCTTGAAAGTACTTAATTCTGTATTTCTCATAGAAACGATGTTTTGGTGTTGACTAATTCAGTTCATTGTTGTTGTTGCTGTTTGCTTTTAATGTCTTCACTGAATTTATTGAGGTGACATTAGTTAGCAAATGTGTGTAGCTTCATGTATACAATTCTATAATTGTATACATCTGTGTACGGTATTGTTTCTTCACTACCCCAAGTCAAACATCCTCTTTCATCACCACTTACCCCGTCCCCCGCCCCCTGTATCCTCATGTACCTCCCCCACCTCCATGCTAATTCAGTTTTTCTGCAGTGACTTTAACAACATAGCTACTGGGAATAACAAAAATGGACTACAGTTGGCAGTTTTTCCAAATTCAGAGTAGGTAAACCAAGATTTAAATGTGCTAACAAAGACTCGAAATTTTATTTTATTACTTTAATATATTCTATTGATTATGCTATTATGGTTGTCCCATTTTTTCTCCCCTTTGTTGCCCTCTTCCCTGTCCCCTCCCACCACTGTCCTGCCTCTTAGTTCATGTCCATGGGTCACGCGTACTAATTATTTGGTTTCTACATTTCTTATTCTATTCTTAACCTTCTTTTGTCTATTTCCTACCTACCATTTGTGCTTCTTATTTCCTGTACCTTTCCCCTCATTCTCCCCCTCCCCCTCCCTGCTGGTAACCCTCCATGGGATCTACATTTTTGCGATTCTATTCATGTTCTAAATGTTTCCTTAGCAGGTTTTTGTTTCTCTTTTAGGTTCAGTTGTTGGTAGTTGAGAGTTTGTTGTCATTTTACTGTTCATATTTTTGATCATCTTTTTTCTTAGAAGTTCCTTTAACATTTTATATAATAAGGGCTTGGTGATGATGAACTCCTTTAATTTGACCTTATCTGGAAAACACTTTATCTGCCCTTCCATTCTAAATGATAACTTTGCTGGATAAAGTAATCTTGGAGGTAGGGTAGGTCCTTGCATTTCATGACTTTGAATGCTTCTTTTAAAGTCATGAAAGGCTCTTGCCTTCAGGGTTTCTTTTGAGAAATCAGCTGATAGTTTTATGAGAACTCCTTTGCCGGTAACTGTCTCCTTTTCTCTTGCTACTTTTAAGATTCTCTCCTTATTTTTAATCTTGGGTAATGTAATTATGATGTGTCTTGGTGTGTGCTTCCTTGGGTCCAACTTTTTTGTGACTCTCTGAGCTTCCTGGATTTCCTGAAAGTCTATTTCCTTTGCCAGATTGGGGAAGTTCTCTTTCATAATTTGTTCAAATAAGTTTTCAGTTTCTTGTTCTTCCTCTTCTCCTTCTGGCACTCCTATGATTCAGATGTTGGAACATTTAAAGTTGTCCTGGAGGTTCCTAAATCTCTTCTCTTTTGGATTCTTTTTTCTTCATTCTGTGCCAGTTGAATCTTTATTTCTTCCTTTTGTTCCAAATTGTTGATTTGAGTCCCGGTTTCCTTCCCTTCATTATTGTTTCCCTGTATATTTTCCTTTATTTCACTTTGCATAGCCTTCAATTCTTCCTCTCTTTTGTAACCAGAGTTAGTAATTTCTGTGAGCATCCTTTGAACTCTGCATCTGATAGATTGGCTGTCTCTTCTTGCTTAGTTCTATTTTTTGAGCTTTGATCTTGTCTTTCATTTGGGCCATATTTCTTTGTCTTGGTGCACCTATAAGGGATGGAGCCTTAGGTATTCACCAGGGTGGGGCAACCCACTTGGCTGCATTGTGGTGCTGTATGTGGGGGAGGGGTCTGAGAGGGAACAATGATGCTCTACTGTCAGCTGGCTTTCAGTCACTTCCCCTGCTACCCACAAGCAAATTGGGCCCTTCTGGCGCTGATTCCCAGGTGGGTGGTTTTGTGTATGTTCTAGGACTCTGTGGTTCTCTCCAAAGAACTCTCCTATGAGGCTAGGAGTTTCTTCTGCTGCCTCGACCCCCATAGGTGTTTTCAGTCAGAGGTTTGAGGCTTTATTTCCCCATGCTGGACCCTGGGTTGCAAGGTCTGTCTCACTCCCTAGATGTTCCTCTCAGTTTATCTGCACACCAGTGTGGGACTGCCCAGTCCTCTAGCCACGGTCTTGTTGTGTGTCCTCTCCACCCTGGCTGCCCCTCCCCATCCCTCTGATCAGTCCGAATGAATGTTTCTTCTTTAACTCCTTGGCTGTTGGACTTCGGCATAATTAGATTTTCTGGCAGTTCTGCTTTTTGTTTGTTTGTTTGTTTTTGTTTTTAAATTTGTTGTTCTTCTTCTTTTGGTTGTTTGAGGAGGCACAGTGTGTCTACCTATGTCTCCATCTTGGCCAGAATTAAATACTAACAATTTTCAATCATGGATCCTCCCAGTTACAAAATAAGTACATTCTACCAGTTGTAATAGAGTTTAGAAGAGAGAAATACCATCCTATTGAAAAGAAAAGAAAAGGAAAAGCAGGATATGAATGAGGAAAATTCCAATTCACTTCAATGACTGAATAATGATACCATGAACTTGTTATTCACTAAGTATCTTCCCTTCTACCTTCTTGTTTCTCATGCTGTACCCTCTCTCTCCACCTCACAGTATCATTATTCATTGGAATTTGCTGTTTTTATAATGTTGCTTTTTTATACTTTGTCTTACTGTATATAAGCTAGTGTTTTTTATTTCATACATAGATTATTGAAATAGGTTTTTGCTTTAAGTATGCAATTAAAATAATTCTTCACTCTCTCTTAAGTTATTTATTGTTGTAGATAAGACATATGAACATCTTGAACATGATATTGTGAGGGCAATTAAAAATCTAATAGGTGCACATTTACGAATTTGTAAAATGCCACTTTGTATGTCACCTATTTAATACAAAACCTCAGTGATTTATCAGAGCTTACAGAATGATCTTTAGTTCTGGTGAACCAGGGTGTCAGGTATAAAATTAATTGAGTCCCGGATGATGACAATCCAGATTCTCCAATTGTTTGCCTATTCTCTATGAAAACGCCCATGCTGCATAATGGGGGATTTTTAGGAAGCCACAATTATTTGGCTGGTCCCTATGCTTGCACTGATGGAAGCTAAATATATGGCAGTTATATTTGGCTACAGACGACTGGAAATATTTGCTCAAAATAAAAATTAGTTTAAACAATCTGTTCATGAAACATTAACTAGAATATAAGTTGAAATAGAAAATTTAGTCTTTTATCAAGATATTTCATAGTTTACTTACTATGTTTCAGTCCTTGCCTCTTGCTAATTAAAGTCACTGCAAGTTAAAAGCACATACTGCAGTAAGATTCACCAGCCCCCAGGCAAACAACCAAGGGAAGAGATGTTTATTAAGAGCCTCATTCCCGTTGGCAGTGATTAGCCTGTTTGCTCATTTTTCCCATGTAGAGACAGAATACAGTGGCTATTTATGGTCATGACATCTTACAGGAACTATTGCATTTTCCTTCCATTTAATCTTAAAGGAATCTCGGTTGAACTTATATTCATCTTAAAGATTTGAAAATTGAGGTTTACATGTGTTTAGTGACAATAGTAAGAGGCAACTCAGCCCGATTGCTTCCACAGATCATGATGCACCAAGCTTGTTCTCAAAAGTAGAGAAAAAACATGTTTAGAAGCTTAGTGGTATAATGAAAAACCGTATGATTCCAGACAATTTCACAGATTACACAGTCTCATGAAAAACATGAACTTGAAGTTGAACTTCTCTCTTTCTTTGCTTTCGAAAGCAGGCATTATTATGTTATTAAAATGTAACCTTTATTGAATACTAAATCCTCATTTTCTTTATAATAGATACACACAAAATATATGTACAGAGTGTCTTGCATTTAAATTCATGTTACAGACTTCTTAGGAAGCTCTATAATTCTTCATAATCCTGGAATATTACTCAACTGTTTGGTAATATTATGGTTACTATTTTTTTCAATGCTCAATGCAATTTTCATGGTGAAATATTGGATTTTGACTTTTTCAAAAATATATTTTTGTACTAAAACAATCTTAAACAAAATATTGTTTCAAATGAAGATCAGTTATAATGTTTTCTGAATTATTTGCAAGGATGAGTATCTATATAATTATTTCTAAAGAAAGGGAAGGGATAAAAATCTGAAATACTTCTAATTATATCATTAGTTATTATATGTATAATTTATAAACAGTAATTAAAAGTTAGAGATAGAAAAATATGAAAATATGACTATGACTTTTGGTACTATTTACTCAAAAATATTTCACATGTTAATTTTTCTTTCAAAATTATATTGAAAGAAATTTCTATGAATATGTGTTATATTTCACATCATTTAAATTTCACAACAGGGATTTTATTTATTTTATATTTTCTTGTTTTCAAGTTGCCATTCTTAAAATGTACATATTAATTTAATATGTTATTATTTCTACTGTCTCATTTATCATATAATCTGATCTTCCTGTCCATTTTTGTTTTTTTCCAAAATCAAAATCATTCTTGTTTCTTTTATTAGATCTGTGCTCTATTCAACGGGAGAAGGTTATAATAGTTATTATTCAAAATTAGACCAAATGGACCCAACTACTGCATAACCTTTTAAGAGATCATCATGGAAGTCACAAAGTTCCATTGGGATTGATGAAAAGACAGAGATTCTTCTGCTTGATAAAAGGGTGGTAAGATTCTTAAAGTGCATGTGGAGTGGGGAGTACAGTCACTTTCAGAAGATATGGTCTGTTGCAGCTGTTTTCATAATAAGTGGGACCACATAGATCAAGTATAAATACAGAAAGGTGTTTAAAGGTTTTTGTTTTTTTTTAAATAGTTCTTTGTAACTAGCTGTTGGGGTGTAACATACTTTAGCTCTTTGTTCAGTCATAACATTTTTCTTTTCTGCAGGCTTTTGACTCTCAAACCTTTTATATCCTAGTTAATTAGATGTTATTACATATTTGAAATTTAAACATGATTACTTAAAAAATTCTCAATCAGAATATAGCTCCCCATAATTTTACTGTCGCATGTTATTAAATCAGTTTAGTTTTCAACTTTTCAATGTCTTACCATATTCAGTATAATCCAAATTTTGCTACAATTTTTGGCATTGATTTCTTTATGTCCTTTTGATGGATATGGCTAAACTATACACAAAAATTGTATGATTATTGATATTAAATATACATAAGTATATCATCTAACTGATTTCCTTCACTGACACAATATTAAATTCAAGTAATAATAGACTTAACTAGTTCCCAAATGTTGCCTAAATAGTTCATAGTAGAAAAAAATATTCACAAGTTTTGTTTCAGGGTCTGGTCTGCCTGATATAAACATTAATAATGTATAAAATACTGTTCCTCCTTCCCTTTCTTCCTTCCAACCCTTTTTCTTTCTCTCCATCCTCCCCTCCTTCCTTCCTTCCTTCCTTCCTTCCTTCCTTCCTTCCTTCCTTCCTTCCCTTTCCTTTCCTTTCCTTTCCTTCTTTCTTTCCTTCCTTCTTTTCTTCTTTCATTCAACAAATACTTCTCTAATTCATAGTATGTGCCAACAAGTCTGAACACTGAGAATATACCAACACATAATATATACTATCTTGTTCAAATCAAATGAAGTATATAAATCTTAATGGGGGTAGATACAAATGTGTGTGTGTATTCATGATAATACCATGGAGTAAATGGAATAATATAAAATAGAAGGTGAGCAGGAGGAGCACTAGAATGTGGGGGGCAGTGGGGATTTTATCCTTAGGAAACTTATGTTCTTGTAGGGACAAATGCACGGTGAATAATTTTTGTATAACATGGTTGGTGTAGGTACTTGTGGTTTGAACACAAGCATTAAAAATAACAAATTATGCAACTTTACATGTTACTTAGACTTTCTCAGCCTCAGATTATTTATCTGTGAAGTAATATATCCCTTCTAACTTCTGTAATGTAATTCCCTCTCAAAATGTATGTGTGTAATTCTAAAATGTTAATTTTGTATTTAAATTTTTCTTCAAATGCAGTCTTAGTTATCAATGTCTTCAATATCAGCTTTTATTTCAAAGCATCTTAAAATAATCAACACTTTATAGTTTTAAAAATTCTAGATTATATTTTATATAGTAGCAAGGAATATTATTTTAATACAAACTTTTATTGAGAGCTAGGAAAAAATCTGAATTTCTGATTGCATTTAATGTTTACATCTAATATTATTTCCTGAATGTCAAACTGATTCTTTTTTTAAAGGCAGTAGTACACCATTGTACTAAAAAAATAAGTATTTATTGTCACCTGTTGGAGATTTTCTTATACTGCAAAAAACAATTAAGCATAAATATAATTTACTATGAACAAACTATAGGTAATAATTTTAAATACCTTTTAATTTTTTCTTTCCAATTTAGCCATGGAATATATTCTCTATATATGATTTGTTGCGATGAGATATTAATGAATTATTTATGTATACTGCATTTATAACAAAACCTTAAGAAAAATATTAAAGTAATAAAAGCAATGATATTTAAAAGAATAATTCTCAAACTATATATTCATGAGATAACTTGCTTCCTTTGAAGATCAGAGTTGAAGAAGCCAACTGAAATAAGATAACACATTTTCTTCTAGTTCTGTTGGTGGAACACAATATTTAGGACAAGTCTACTGTGAAACATTAAACATGCAAAACTAGTACAATCTTAGGTAAGCTAGCCAAGATTTATTTTGCTAATTAGTTTATATTAACCATCTATTTGTTCTTGGTTCTCTGTGTTGTCTTATACAAAATTGACCAAAGAGAAGGATTAGTTCACTGCTTGCAGAAGGATAAATGATTGTTTGGTAACTTGAATCGCCACAGAAAACAAATATTCAGAGAAAAGACAAATGCACATGAGGACATTATAAAATTTAATTACAGTTCATTTATCTAACAATTTTATCCATGCTTGTTTATTTATATTTATTAAAATAATTATATACTTATGTATAATTTTAATTAATACATATTTCAAGCCAATGTATTTTGAGGTAAAGCCTCTTGAATATCCCCAAATAGTTGTTTTATGCTTTCTGTGTTTAAGCCTCAGAGAAATGTAGAGATATTTTTTTTTCCTTTTAAGATTTAAATTTTATGGTTGAGTGAAGGCATAGTTACACAAATTTTTAGAAAAGGGTTTTAGAGTTAGAGCTAGGAAGGTTCAAGTTTTAGGAAAGTAACTTCTCTAAAGCTATGCTTTCTCATTTATAAAATAGAAAAATGGTCATAACTATTTCACAGTGTTATGGAAAACAAATTGATTAATGCATGCCTAATATTTAATAATCACTTAAAAATGTTTTTAAAAGTTATGCTATTATTACATCAACACAAGGTGCTATTTAATCTGAAACAAATTTAAGTTTAACATAGCATGTAATTTTTCCTATAAGGGTCAGTGAAGATGACCATCAAAATATTGGGAATAGAGCTGTGTACTAAAATTAGCCAACTAAGGAGTACATTGAAAATATCATTTTACTTTAAACCCACGTGTTTGCAGTAATAATAATTATGTTTATTTGGCCTAAGAGTAAACCAAAGATAGCTTTGGATCTAGAAAGAAAAACATATTTGGGAGGCAATTCTCTTTATCCATGAGAGTTCTTTGACCATTATGTGTATATCTGTATGTTGGAGGATAAAAAGAAAAGAAGTTGAAAATGAACAGAGAAAGGATGATTGTTCTTGTGTGCATTCAGAAACCGTGCTGGTTCTGGAAGGAACCAATGGGAAGGTAGAGATGTTATCTTGAATATACCGAATGAATTCTCACTTCAGAGAGATCAGTAGTTGAACCATTTTTTCCCATCTCTGCTTAGAAAGGAGGGTTTTTTTAAAAAAATGTTTATTCAATTGATTACTGTCTCATAAAAAATGAGGATTATATAAACTCCATGGTTCTACTTGTGAAAAAAGTTGGCCAAAGTTATTCTGGCATAAACAAATTTGATTGACAGCTTACTTGTCCACATTGTTTCTATGAAAAAAAATGACAAAGGGGTAAAATAATGCAGGGATGGATTTTTCCGATTGCAAGCCTATGTAAATTACATAAATAGCAACGCTTCTTAGTCCTTTGTACTTATTAATCAACATGAGCAACATCTGGATTGGGACCTGGATTTCTCACAACTTCCCATATGGTGCCGGTGCTCTAAGTCTGAGAACCAACATTTTGATCAGTAAGCGTTTAGGAGATAGCATCCAGAGGTGGGATCCGATTATTCTGATCCCCAGTACTTTTTCATTCAAATCCTTAGCGTATACAAATTCTTATTTTATTCCCCTATTACTACTTTAATAATTTACACATCTTTTTAGTTTTTATAATTCCTGATTAAAAATAAAATGCAGTCTAAAGGCAGTAATCCCCTGTGTAATTCTTGCTAAAATTATTAAGTTAACCAACAAGTCAGAATCACATAGCCAAGTGTATTTTAGAGTAAAAGATACTCATAGCCTCATCAAACACATTCTGGAATATTATTTAATAAATAGAGTTACTTGCTGCACTTTTAAATAATTCAAATGCATGTTTCCATTCTATTTTAAGAAAATTTGTGGTGGTGTTTTAAACCTTACTAATTCATAGGATTTGGAACAGTCAGTGGTACAGCTGAGTTGGAATTTGAGGAAGGATCATAAAAATAAGCAATTATGTCCCAAAAGAAGCTGGAGTTAATCTATATAATGAATGCTTGCTCATGTTTTCCAGAGATTCCAACGCTAGGTCTTCTGCCAAATAGGCAATTGACAGTGGAGTTGTTTGGGTATTAGTTCCTCTTATTTTAGGAATAGGAAGCCTAGGCTTAAAGTAATTAAGTCATTTGTCCAAGTTCCCAAAACTATCAAGAACAAAGTCAGAATTCAAATGCAGATCGTCTGAAGCGCAGTTACTTCTTCTTTTTACAAATATACCTGAGTTTATTGAAAATAATTCTGATGCACTGGTGCCTTAAATTAGGCACTTGTAGCTCCCAGTCTGATTTCCACAAGGAATTTGGGGCAGAGTTTTGTGCTTGTTTTACGTATTCTTTTTAAAATTCTATTGTCTGACCGCTACCCAGTTGGATAGTATAGTTTATTGTTTATCAATGCATTCTAATTTTATACCACTTTTCTTGAATCCTGAATCAAATCTTTATAAATGTAATATTGATAAGTACATATTTTAAATTTTGTCCTGAAATGCATCACAATAAATTTCCCTGAATTCTTATCACTTTTTTTACTATCTATAGTAGATAACTATCGACAAAGGACACTTCTAATTTCAAACAAAATGAACCTTAAAATAAATTCATTTTCTTTATGTTACTAATGCAGTAGAACATTTTTGGAGCATTTCAAGAAAATAAAAATTATTTTCTAGGAATATTGGATTCCTTGTACGCAACATATATTTTAGATATCTCAAAGTACAATACTATTTTGACTTATTTGATGTAGCATTAACCATAAATAAACCAGAAATACAAATATTAAAAGTTTATCTATTTGCCAGGGTTAATAGTGATGGATTGCTCCCTTCATCTCACATTGTAAAGAGCTGTACGCAGTGAAGATGGAACTCCATATGCTGTAGTGCAACATGACTCCATATGCTTGTTATTTGTCTACAAAGGAATCGATTCAAAGATCTAATTCTCTGATGTGGGAAGGTAGCATATAATAGTCATTTCCTCACGTATCTGAGCTAGAGAACTAAAGAGTCAGTCTCTAGTGTGCAGTCAGAACAAGCAATAAACTGTAGTCATCAGCAAAGTCAAAACCATTCAGGTTCACCTGTTTTTACATAATAATTGGAGTCATGAACTTAGCATATAATGAGAGGTAAATATATTGATTTTCATCCATGGGAAAATGTTGGCTTCTAATACAGAATTTTTCTACGTATTGCTGTCTTTAAAGGCCTTTTTTGCTCTAGCCGCAGCAGGAGCCCTGCCAGATGTGTCCACTAATGTGGCCTAATTGGCAGTGTAAATGTGACTTCCAGCCGCCTCACCGCCTTGTGCTAGCTGTTCCATTCGGGCACCAGACACTGTCCCTGGGCAGAGAGCCGTTGACGGTTTCCGTTATGCCGATATCGTAAGATCATTGGCTGGCTACTTTGGAATGATCAAGACCACGTTTCTAAAAGTTCATTCTTACCATTTTACAGGGAATGTCATCACTTACATGTAAGTGTAAGACAAGAAAGTGCTTAGCCTTTTTGTTAAGCTAAAAATTGCTAAAGAATATGATGAACTTCTCACTGGGAAAACAGGAATCATACAAGTTATCATCTTTTATTTGAGCAGTCCACATAAAATTATATTTAGTTATGAGGGCATATTTAAAGAGATGTACAATTATTTGATTGCATACCTATTTATGAATAAAAGTATTTTTTAAAAAGCAAAGCAACTTTTCAAAAGGTCAGTAAATCTGTGATTTTAGATTTACGTACACAAATAAAGATACTTTAAAATTTCCTCTATTATCAAATATATATACAAAGTCTTAAAATTTACAGTTTGAACAGAAACATTTAAAAATATCATCATATTCTCTTTATAGCCAAGTCTTTTTATCCTATTGTATTGGTAATCATTTAAAATATTTTTTCTATTAAGTATGTAGCTTTGCTTAGTTATTAAAGTTAGCAAACAACACCTCAACTTTGTGTATGAGGAAGAAGTGGATTATTTGTTTACATCATATAGTGAATTCTAATTTATAAAACAAATACTGTACTTTCAGTGGAAGAAACAAATCAGAATCTAAATTTAGAGTGCCATCTAGTGATAAATAAGAGTTCCATTAGTTGGAAAATTCAAGAAATATCAGTGTTTGTATGTTTTCAATGTAGATTTCTTTGTTAATTTAGGCAATATGATGTAGAATACTCAATATGAACCCAGTAGAAAACAAAATATTTTAATAAACTTTATTTATATTGTAAGGTATCTTGAAGTTGAAAAAGATTTAAAACATATGCGATATGTCTAATGTTACTAACAGAGAACAAATTTTCATGCAGATTAAGAACCAAATAGGGCACACTGGCATTGCATTAAAATATTTGCAGTTGACACTAACTGATCATATTCAGGGTCTCATTGGTGCAAAATGGTCCCCAACAAATGTTTGTTGATGGATTAAATCAGAGAACAAATAAAGGAAAATGTTTCAAAATGGCAATATAAAAGAATAACAACATAATTTTAAAACTAAAACTCCTCTTTTATAAGATTTTTTAGATTTGAGTATTTTCTCCTTTTATGAGTGATTATTTTTTCTAGAGTATTAAATTGTACATTGCATCATTGAATTTAAATATAATAATTCATGAAAAAACAAAGAAAGGAACATAAATGAAGGTGGTTGGCAAAGGAAAGAGAAAGAAGAAAGGGGAATGAGAATGAAAGAAAGATCAAGGAAGAGAGAGCAGGAAAATGCTGGAAAGAAAGACAATTTTAGGGGCGTTCCGCCCTGTGCCAGGGCTTGTAACTGAGGTGTGAACACCTGTGACTCCATTCCTTTCCACGCCACAAAGCTCAGTTTAGTAGGAGAGCAACCAAGACTTAGGTTAAGTAACCCACTCCTTTGTTTCAAAATTTCATTTTCTATTTAATTTCATTATTCTTTGTAAAGATAGTAAGTTTCATCCTCACATATAGGTTTTTTATAAACCAGTTGTACCAACACAGTAGTTCAAGTTATACTTATTTGGAGGTCTGAATTAGATTCCAGAAGATATGCATTCAGATGCTGAGTGTATTCATGGTTTTGGTCTACTGAAAAGAGGCATTTTCCTTAATCAAATTAACATTTGAAAATGATATGAGATTTAAATTTTGCCTTAGATGAAAACCTATGTATGCTTCTTCTTCTTTTTTTTTTTTTTAATTTTTAAAGAGTTCCTTTATCTGACCAAGTTTCTGGAAGAATAATATAATTGATGCTTTTGGGGCAATTTCTTGAAGATAGGAGATCTATTATATGCCAGAAAGACCGCTTCAACTTCTATCAAGCCAAATAGCATTGCTCTAATTTAGTAAGAACCTCAGTGTGATGATATTTCTCTGGAGACTTGCCAGGAACCTGCTGTCATCGTCGGAAGTGACTTTGGCTCATGCACTGAGTCAGTGAGCAAATCACAGGAGATGTTACAGAATGAGCATGGCAATCTCTGCTTCAAGGATATGGAGGCTTTTCTGTAGAGTATGAGTTTGTTCCTTTCACCTTGAGACAAGGAAAAAAGGAAGGCCACGCAAAATATGTTTTGTCTTCGAATGCACTGTGTTCAGTCAGTGAACTAAGGATAACTTTGTACTTGTCAGTGGAATTTGGCCTTGAGCAAATTTATTTTTCCTTGGAAATAGTTGATATTTGTTGATCTTTAGTTTTCATTTCTAACTGTACTCTCATTTTGGAGCATCATGGTCTCCCATGTTGTATAACCTTAATAGAGGAACAAGTCTAGGTCCCCATCCTACAGGGCAGAATCCTGGGGGAGTCCCTAGAAGCACCCTCTGTTCCGTCAGTTATTCCCAGGCTTCCCCTCTACTCCCAGGCTATAATTAGTGCTTAGTCATTCAGATGGCCTAGCTAAGGATCGACAGTTTTGAGAGTGTAACCCTGGACAGAAAAAGGAAATACTTAGAGTTATCCCGAGCAAGAGGCTCTGAGCAAGCTTTCTGTCTCAACTGCATTTTCAGGACTCCTTGCTAATCACACAGTGTGCAAACATGAGGTTTCAGACACAGGAATGATGCTTTGTCCTTCACGTTTCATCAGAAGAATAACTAGGACCCAAGGAAACTCATTCTGAATGATCTGTGGAGTGCCTCGAAGCAGGCGATACACGTCAGGGAGCAAAACAGATATTACCAAGACAGCCGTTTTCAGAGAGATAGTCTTAGCAAGCATCTGCCAAACATTTCTGACTCCCAAACTCCGGAAATATAATGTAGTTGTACTCCTTGGCCCCTTTGGAGTGGAATGGGGCCATGTGACTAAGACTGAGTGTGAATAAAAGATGCAAGTTCCATTTCTGGGCCACAACAATGAATAGCTAGTGTAAGATACTCCTGGGCATTCTCTTCCTCCTACAAAGAAACCAGCAAAGCCAAAATGGTGTCTGTTTTGTCAATAAAGTCCCTCGGGCACTGTGTTCAGCAGTGATCCCTGACACCTTTTGAAGGATGTGCTACCTGGGTGACAGGTAAGCATTTGTTGTTTTGCCTAACGATATTTGGGGATAGGTGTTTCAGTATAAAACCTACATAACACAGCATATCCTGACAAATACAATCAGCTGTCTTCACTATTAACATATGTCAGGGGTGCCGCTGAGGTAAAGAGGAAGAGCTGAGCTGTCAGCTGTCAATTCAAATAAGCCAAAATGACAGTAACAATCAAGCCTTTAATCTCTACCAAGACGGTTTAAGCAAGAGGTTAAGCCAGAGAAAGCGCTGACTACCCCCTTCCCAGTTTCCCCTGTCAAGGGTCAGTTGCAGCAGCCTAGTTATGTGGATGATATCATTGCTGACAAACCTTTGAACAAAATGCTCCTCAGTTCTAGGAGCCCAGGGGTCAGAGGCAAAGCAGAGAAAATGGCTGGGAGTGGAAAAGTCCTGACTGGTGAGTCCCATGGAGAAAAGTGTCTTCAAGTTTTTCCTCCCCTTTCTTTGTTCGATGTCAGCAGACATGTCCTGATCAAAGGCCCCAGACGCAGAGGCCTGTGGTTGAGGCTGTTGGGTTAGAAATGCAGATAAACACGGAGCATAGTAGGCTAGCAGGGTGGAGACCCCGACTGAAACTCCATGCAGAGACTGCAGTGCGGGTGCAGGGGGGGAGCCCCAAGTCTGGTGTGGGGAGGGCAGCTCTCCACTAGGAGGCTGCCAGGTACAGGCTTTGCAATTGTTCACAGTTAGGCCTGAAAAATCCCAGGCAGGATTTTGGGCCAGAAGCTTAATTTCTCATCATACACTCACAAGGCCAAGAGCATATTTATGTATCTACTTTGACACTAGAAATAGTTGTTGTTGTTTTTGCTGTTGTTGTTTTTGATGGCCAGAGAGTTTTTTTTTTTTCATTGCTATTGTTTATTTTTAATTTAATTAACCTATTTCAGTTGTCTATTATCTATGGCTGTTTAACAAACTGCCCCAAAATGTAGTGACTTAAACACCCATTTTAACTTGCTCACTATTTGAGGGTAAAGCTTTCAGAAAGGGCTCACCCCAGTGGTTTCCCTTTGACCCTTCTGGGATCAGCTGGGGTCATCCTGACTGGAGGGCACCCTAATGAGGGCTTCTCCATGATGCACATATCTGCTTTCTGTGTTCCTTCTGTCTCTGTCCCTCTCTCTCCACATGAATGTGTTTGAACGTGGACACCCCATAATTACGGTGCCACATTTTCCAGAGCCTTTACAAGTGACTAGGATTTCTAAGTTTTCTCACAACTTGATGGTTACAGGGTAGTTACATTTCTTTCATGGTGTCTGGTTTCCAAGAGGCAGGAAGTAGAATCTAACAGGCCAATCAAGGAGCACATCTAGAGACAACACAGCATCGTATCTGTTTGGTTTGTTTTAGTCACCAGGCAGTCACAAAGTCCACACGGTTTTGACTGGGTAGAGAATTAAACTCCACCACTTGCTGAGGGAGTAGCAAATCGCATTATAGTAGGATATATGGAATGAGCGATGCCATGTTTATCTTCGAAGAAAATCTGCTATATATCCTATATTGGTAGTTTAGGAAGATTGGAATATTAACCAGCTCAAAGGACTTCTCTAGCAAGAGTGAAAAAGATATACAAATGATTGTAATGCAAAATACACATATAATATGTTGTGTACAAAGAAATAGGATGGAATGCTCATTTCTAAAGGAGGCTTTATATTAGTTTTCTATTGCTATTGTAACAAAATCCCACAAACTTAGAGGACTATAACAATGCTTACCATAACTTTCTATTTTGACAGCTCTTTAGGTCAGAAGTTGTGGGTGGGTTATTCTTCTGTTCTACGTCTTACAAGGCCAAACCCAAGGTAAGCACAGGTCAGGGTTCCTTATGCCATGCTAGGGAAGTATGCATTTCCAAGATCATCAAGGGTGTTGGTCAAATTCAATTTTTCATAGGTGCAAAACTAAAGGCCCTGTTTCCTTTGCTGGCTGTTAGT
Source organism: Anoura caudifer (assembly GCA_004027475.1). NCBI lineage: Eukaryota > Metazoa > Chordata > Mammalia > Chiroptera > Phyllostomidae > Anoura > Anoura caudifer. The sequence goes on along the minus strand of PVKU01005920.1, from coordinate 38,837 downwards.
TGGAGTCAATTTTTCCTCCTGGAGGCTGTGCTCAGTATTTATGCCTTCTAAATCACCACTCCAGCAACGCAGAGATGAGCCTTTGTTAGGTTTCCAATCCTCTGACTTACTCTTGTGCCGTATCTCTCTAATTCCAGGTAAAATGTGCTTAGTTTTTAAGGGTACATGTGATCGTAGTGTACCCACTCAGATAATACAGAATAATCTTACCATTTTAAGGGCTGTAAACTCAATTCCGTTTGCAAAGCCTCTTTGCCATGTGAGGACATATTCTTAATGTGGTGGGGATTAGGATTTGGGCCTATTTAGGGGGATAATAGTCTTCCACAGAAATAAAAGAAGCATTTGATCTGTGTCTTCAAAAATGAATGGGATATTTTAGTGCTATGGATGGTGAAGATGTGGCAGAATGTGAACTGCTTAAACTTATGCTAAGACTTTGAACTAAATCTGTTTTAACTAGTTGTATCAATGGTATGAGAACAGAATATTATCTTCTTTGTGTTTTTAAAAGGAAAGTTTGCTGATGATGAAAAAATTAGACAGAATGAAGTGGCTTAAGACTTAAAATATCAGGGGGAGATGATAATACTCTATATTGTGGCTTACTCATAAGATTGAGAGTAGAACAACAGAACAACATCAAGAAGGTAGGAATAAAGGTATTTAGTAATCAACTTTTTGTTAGTTATAAAAAGGTCTTTATTGATTTATAAAATCTTTGTAAGTTTATTTGGAAGGATGGGATGACATTTTCAATCAAAATTTGGTAGACCATAGGTAAATAATACCTTTGGTTAGAATTATAATGATTTTAAGACTCAGTTAGGCTATTTATAAGGAGACATCCTTGAGACAACCAGATGAATTAATGGGGCAAGAGTTCAAGGGAGAGATAAAAATATACAGATATACTGGAATTTTTCTCTTTACATTTACATAATAAAATAATAATTATGTGACTATTCAGAGGATATATGTCCTTTAAAATTCTACAAAAAAACTTGAAAATCATCTTTCTCTTTGTCTTAGTTCATTCAGGTGGCTAAACAACAGAAATTTCTCACAGCTCTGGGGGCTAGAAAGTCCAAGACAGGAGTGCCAAGATGGTTGGGTGAGGGTCCTCTTACTGGTTCATAGAAGGAACATTTTCACTGTGCCTTTGTATAGTGGAAGTGCCCAGGGAACTTTGTGGAAACTTTTTTTAAAATGCCAATTTTATTCATTTTATTTATTTTTTGTTCTTAGAGAGAGAACGGGAAAGAGAGAGAGAGAGACAGAGACAGAGACAGAGACAGAGAGATTTGTCGTTCTACTTATTTGTGCGTTCACTGGTTGCTTCTCACACGTGCCCTGACTGGAGAGTGAACCCACAGCCCTAGCATATTGGGATGATACTCTAATCAACTAGGGCCACACCAGCCAGGGCTGTAGTTTTTCTTACTATAAAAAAAATCATATTTTTTTCTAATAGCAGGTTTTAATAGTAGTTGAGCAAAAGCACATATTCTGGGGTTTCATAATCTATCCCTTTTTAAATTTAAAGACCCTTCTTAGTTGGTGACAGATTTGGGCTGTGACATCAATGGTGTCTATAGATGTTTTAACTGGCAGGGGGAACAGGACCACTCCAATGATTAATTCCAAAATGAAAACAGCAAGGCCAAAAAGCCTAAGTGGGATGGAGCTGGACCCTTACTAGGGTTTGGGAGGTAAGGAAAGCACTGGAAAATGGAATAAGGTTTGATATCTATACTTATAACACACACACACACCATCTCACATTACAACTGTGAAAAAGTGATAAAAAGAAAAGTCACAGAATTAATGGAAAGCCCACTGCTTTTATACAGTCAACAGAATTTTACAGTGGGGAAATCCCTTTAATTCTTATAGCATACTGAATTGTTGTGTTCTCACATCGTGGTTACTCTGGCACAGGTGTGCAAAAAGAGTTACACTAAAGAAGGCTATTGTACTTTTATAGCCAATACTGATATTTTCATCTCCCATCATGCTATTTGTCTGTGTCCATGTTCATATAACCACATTTTATGTCTTTGTTAAGCTTTTCAACGGGGCGTTCTCTTTGAGAAAAGTACACTGAATAGAAAAATGATCTATAGCAAGAGTTGATAGGTAGATAGATGAATATAGACTTAGTTATAGATATATGTGGAAATATGTATATGGAAATCAAGGTTTGAGCCCTTACTAAGAAATTTTACCTCAGAAAAACAGAGAAATTAAAATATGAGTTATCATATAAGCTTTTTTAAAATGATTTTTTTTTTTATTTACTGTTTTTACAGAGGGGAAGGGAAGGAGAAAGAAAGGAAAGAAATGTCAGTGTGGTTGTCTCTCGTGTGCCTCCTACTGGTGACCTGGCCTGCAATGCAGGCGTATTCCCTCACTGGGAATTAAATCTGTGATCCTTTGGTTCACAAGCCAGTGCTCATTCTGCAGAGCCACACCAGCCAGGGCTGAATTTTTGTCATAGTGTTGTGTTTTTATTCTTAATTAGGTTTGAGGAACTTTGGGTTTGTGTTCTTGCATGTTATTGTTTTAAATAATTACTATTTTCAATGTGAAGAACTTTAGAAAAATGCTATAAAGTTTATAATCAGTAATAAATCACTTGATAAGCATTGTAAGTGTCTGAGAAGTTAAAGTAATATTTGTAAATTTGGGGCTTAATAGGTAAAACCAATAGGAGCCCATTAAAAAACAATGTGTGCCATGACTGGTATGGCTTAGTGGATTGAACACCAGCCTGTGAACCAGAGGGCTGCTGGTTCAATTCCCAAGCAGGGCATATGCCTGAGTCGCTAGCCAGGTCCCCAGTTGGAGGGTGGGGTGCATGAAAGGCAGCCACACATTGATGTTTCTTCCTTCTCTTTCTCCTTCCCTTCTCCTCTGTGTAAATAAAAAAAAATTCCCAAAAAATGTATTAAATAAAAGACTAAAAATTAAGAAAGAAAAGAAAAATCAATGTGGAGCATCATGGACTGAAAAACAAGTTATTGGTGACACTATTATTTGCTAAGTGTCTCCAAATCTTTGGGATTCCTAGAGCAGACTTTGCCTTGGTCTATACATTGGTAACTTTATGAGAAATATTATAATGTGCTTATATTAATTAACAGCAGTTATTTGGTATAGAATAATTTCAATGTTGGATGCATTGCATGGCCTTCCTATATTTGATATTACATAATGCTGCCTAATTTGTCTGTTGATTGGAAATTACTGATCCACAGTTGCCTGAGTCTAAATTCACATCCAAATTTTTCTTATACTTCATAATATTTGGGTCTGTTTTTGCCTTTTTACTTCCAGTCTCTAAAAAAAAAAAGTTAAAAATCAGATGCTGAATTTTGCTAATCAAGTAATCCTGCTTTGTTCTCTTTTTCTCTGAATGAACTCTTCTTATTTGTTAAAGTACTTTTTATTCTCCCTCAAAATACAAAGAGAACAGAAGCAGGATTATTTGCATCATAGCTATGTAATGAATGTTACATTTGAATTGTGACAATTTATTTTGTTTACAAATGAATACAAAAAGTAACACTGAAATGCAGAGTAAAAAATATAGGCAATATTGGCTATTATTTATGCTGAATAAAATTGTTAATCAGAAGTTTGGAAAAATCAATATCTTACTTGGAAAACAGTACAATGCATTAAATTTTTCTGTCTTTTTCTTTTTTGGGCAGTAAAAATAAATTGCAGAATAAAGAAGAAAAAACCCAGAATCAAAACTAATCCTCTTGCTATCTAAACTTATGCATGTACACAGGCACACAAATCAGTCACAAATGTAAGATGCCTAATGATTTTCTGTTGCTTAAAATATGGCATTTTATTTAATTCATAGAAGACTTGAGCTGGGAAAGAAGAAACCTTAAACGTGACATCATCCAAGCCTGTCTTTTTATTGCCAAGGTCACAGAGTGAAAGTGATTTAAACTAGAGTCAATTCGTCTTCCCAGTCCGCTTCCCTTTTTACTATAACACTTTGACCCATCTATCTCGAAAACTCAGAAATATATAATAAAACCACACTTCTAAAACCCAAAGATTATTTTAAGGGATAATGCCTTCTCTCATCTTCATGTGTCGGAAGCTTGTTATTTGATATTGATCCCTAACATATTACAGGCTTTGCTAACAGCTCTCTCCAGCACAGAATCATCCAGCACAAGAAATTTGTTATCTGCATTTAGTGCATGAAGAGCCTGGAATAAGTTTGGAAACTAAAATGCAGCTGATCAGAATAACAATTATTTATTTAATATTTTTATTATAGACAAATATATCCACATTAAATTTAGAGAAATAAAATTGGGGTGGCGGGGACGGTCCTTAATTTCTCTCTATTTCTATAATGGAAACTCCCAATACAAAATGCTGAATGGTATTATAAATGAAAGCAAATGATGAACAAGGTCAGGGTCCAATCATTCAAGAGTATTTATTATACCTAAAACAAGTCTGATGTAAGTCCATAAAACTTTTTTATATCCCTCCATGATACATTTTGAAGTTAAGAAACTTCCCTTAGCCCTGGCTGGTGTAGCTCAGTGGATTGAGTGCGGGCCTGTGAACCAAAAGATCGCGGTTCGATTCCCAGTCAGGGCACATGCCTGGGTTGCGGGCCAGTTCCCGGCAAGGGATGCACAAGAGGCAACCACACATTGATATTTCTCTTCCTCTCTCCTTCCCTTCTCTTCTAAAGATAAATAAATAAAATGTTTTTAAAAAACAAAAAATGTTGTTTAAAAAAAGAAAGAAACTTCCCTTAATGTTAGATGAGCTTGATTTCATTCATTCTCTGATTTGTTATTCACTTATTGATTAGTTTAGTAATCACATATTACTGAGTGCCTTCTGTGTGCCTGACACTATTGTAGGCTACTGTAGCTATTTGAAAAAAAAACAACTGAACTCTCTACCATTAAGTATTCTGTTTCTAAATCCTAGAAACTCTAACCTGCAGTCTTCATAATCTGAGTAATAAATCTGCAAATAAAACACAGTTTTAGTCAAGTCACTTAATATTTCCAAAGGGATGTTCCATGTGGTATAGACAAGGCATGTGATTTACACATCAATGAAGATTTGAGTGAACATAAAATGGAGCAATTGAAAACAAAGTCAGTGGAGCCAACCTGCCTAGGTTCGAATTCTAGGTTTGCCTTTTACTAGCCATGTAACCTTGCCCAATCTACTTCTTTATACTTAGTTGCTAATGTGAAGATTAAGATAATAATATTGGTGTAATTGCTAGAAAGACAGTTAGAAAAGAGCCTGACACATGTTAGATGTTATTTCTAATGCAAATACTTTAGGCCAATAGAACCACAATTACAATTTAGGCAATGCAAAAGATGATGCTGGGCATGAGAAAGAGGCCAGATGACTTAGAATGGAATGAAAAATTATTTGACTATTGAACATGGTGATGAGGTCCTATAAAGCCCTTTAATTGATAGCATTTTATAGAACTGAATGTTTAATTTATTATACTCGTGATTGTCTGGAAACTGTTTTTAGAAGGGAGCATATTTCAGAAAGACTTGTTAAGAGCCTTGTAATATTCTATGATAAAACTTATGAGAGCCTGAACAAATTTCATAAAAAATTGACAGATTGAACCAGGGAACATACTGAAACATTTTTGTGTATAGAGTCATTGAATTTACCCTATAGATATGGATTATTATTTTTTTAAAGAACAAAATGCAGCTTGGAGCCTATCTATCTATCTATCTACCATCTCTTTCTCTGTCTCTAGATTTCTACCTATCTTGCTATCAAGCTATATATGTATCAGGAGATTTTAGGAGTTCACCCAACACTGAAAAAAGATTGATTCACTTTGGCATATGGTAATTTTTAGCTACCTTTGGATATCCAAGAATGCAATTGAATATACTTATGTGAAGTCCCAAGAAAGGTAAAGGCAAGATTTATAGATTATGAGTTTAAAATGCACACCGAGAAAAAACAAAAAAAATAAAAAGAGAGAAAAAAATAGTCAAGACATAAGAATAATCAGCAAACAAAGGGACAATAACCTTTTAGACAGCTAGAGCTTGTGGGGTTGATGGGACTGTAGAGTTACACAGTCATTCTGTAAGAGGGAATAAAAACATTATACTATTCTGATTAAGCATGATATAGAATTAGAATAAAATGTACTGATAGACATTAACAAATTTGCATACTGATAGTTTTCTTATAAGCACTTTAAAGACATCAGCAGTTCCAGTTGCTGCTTGTACAAGAAACGGCCTTGACCACAATTTCGGCTGACACAGATTGCCTAACTGCTGGAACTTGGCTAACACTGACCAGTTCCAGGATGCTGACATGGAAGATCCATATCAGGACCAGCAAGGACACTGCCTGTCAACTCTCTCCTCCTGTCCACAGCTTCTCCCCCGGTCTATTTGTTCTGCTTTCCCTACTAAACCTCCTTACTAAAACATATCCCTGCACTGAGATGTGAAAAATAGGCTTGGGAGGACATGAGTTCCCATCTTCTCAGGTCACTTGCACTTGAATAAACCACTTTCCTTCCCACCAGCACCTGTCTCATGAGTTTGTCTTTCATTGTGGAAGACAGCTGAACCTGGGCTCGGTTTCATCACCACAGAGTGGTTCCATCATAAAGTCCTGATTGGCAAGACATGGTTATTACCCAGACATGGTTATTACCCATGGGTTATAACTTTTTTAGTAAAATGTTTACCTTTGCCTGAAAAAATCCCTGTCCATTGTCCATGTGCATCTAGGTTAAGACATCTTTGAAATATTTGATTTTCAGATGCCCTAGGAAGAGCAACCACCATCAAGAGAGCAAAACATCTTGCTAACTATCCTGTAATCCAAACTCCGTCTTTCTTTCTTCCACTCTCAAGTACTCTGTCTTACTCTCCCCCTAATTCCAAATGCATAAATGACAAATGTAAATTGTCATCTTAGGAAGCATTTTTTTCAGTCTGTTACGGTCATGCTTCCAGTCATATCCTCTGTTTGCTTCAAACAAGTTATAATACATTTTTATAAAATTTTCTACAGGTTTGGATGTTCTTACTCTGACATTGCTGACACGTTGACAGGTAGCTGAATAGAAATGGGCTAGAGTTTTAGGAGGGCACATTGTGTATTTTGAGCTAGGCCTTGAAAAACAAATATGGCTTGGATGAAAAGAGAGAAAAAGACAGGAAAAGGACTAGTCTGAATGCCAATCTGAAGAACTTGGGATAAAAATGCAAGAACAGTAAGGACTGACTGCCAAATGTTGTGGACCATATGCAAGGCTATGCAATGAGGTTAATACAAGAGTTTATGCAACCAGGATGCCAACAAATATTCTATTAAAGATGACCTTTACTTACTGCCCTATATAACATTAATTTGATATTAGTTTAAAACTAATTATATATTACAAGTTATTTCATTCTTCATTTATTTTAAATGAACTTTTACTGATGAGCATATTTTACTTATTTTGATTTTTAAAGCACTTCTTCACAATGCATTATGGTATATATTAATATTCTTAAGATCATGCTTACATTAGTCATTCCAGAGAGAGTCAACATGAATATCCGGTTGTTTTGATATATTTTAGATATTGAGAGATTAGATATTCAAACAACATAGAAAATATTTTGAAGTTTATGAGTGAATGACTAAGGCTTCTGAAATTATATACAGATGAGTTACTGATAAATTGGCTAATTAAAAAGTATTTATATGTAAAGCTAATTTCCAGAATGTTCACTGAAAAAGTAGTTTTAGGAATCATAATAAAAATTCAGTAACATGTACCTTTATAAATTGGAAAGCTGAATATAAATAATGAGTTATTCAAACACACTTCTTTAGAGATACAATCTCATTAATCCAAAATTAACTTCACAAATTTGTATGAGGAAAACTTATATTTTTCTAAAATCTTTTATTAAAGAGGATAAAAGCAGAGCTTTGGGATTGTTACACTGGAGGGGAAAGATATTGGATAAAAGACTTTTGGGAGAGAGCCCATGCTTCTAATGAACAAATGGGGAATTTATACTTTAATGCTGATTTTATAATTTTAAATTTTATTAAATGCTTAATTTTGTGACCAGAGCTAGTGAAGATTTTAATTTCTGTGTAAGACATGGATGCTGGTTTAGAGCATCCTAGCAGATGGTGTCCTAATTTGGGCAAGTAAAACTGGTAAAGTTTATGACCGAATACACTGAGACATTTTGGCATTAAGAAAGCTTGATTTTCATCAAAATGATTTCTCAGAAATTATATTTTGTTTTGTGTATATTTTTGAGAAATATATTACCCAGTCAAAATTTGATTTGTGAACTACCACTAGACTAAATTGATTAGTAATAACATTTTTAATTTAGGAAATGTTCTCCACCCACCCACCCAGTTGCTGTGGCTCTATGTGTTGGAGCATCATCCCATAGACTGAAAGGTTGCAGGTGTGATTCTTGGTTTGGGCACATACCCAGTTTGCAGGGTTGATCCCCAGTTGGTGTATATACTAGAAGGCAACCAAAAGATGCTTTTCTCTCACATCCATATCCACTCCCCCTCTCTGTATTCTCTCTTAAAATGGATCTTTATAACAAAGATGGAAACAAGAAAAATATAAGCAATTTAACAGTAATTTACATTCAAATAAACTATATCACAAACAGAATTAGAAAATGGTCTCTTAATTCAAATAACATAACAGACTACAGATTTTCTGGTTAGTAATGGTAGATGGTGAGAAGAGGAAAAACAATAGCTGAGTTGTGAAAGAAAAGGAGAGAAGATCTGTGCTCTGAAGTATTTAATATGTTCCAGACACTTTACACATCATTACTCATCATTTATGACATCGATCTTTAAGTGTAATTATCAAATGGGACCTCTAAGTCACTATGGAAAGAAGGTTAGATCACACTAAAGCTTAAATCTAAACTTCAGCTTGTTTGATGTAAATATAATCTGAAGGAAATCAATGAAGACACTGGAAGATGCTTAAAAGAAATTGAATACAGAAAATATATTCTTAAAAAAAAAAAAAAAAAAAAAAAAAAAAAAAAAAAAAAAAAAAAAAAAAAAAAAAAAAAAAAAAAAAACTTGGACAACAGAATCAAGACCACAAAGTGAGAAGAAGAAAAGATCATCTCTCATCATTCTGTCTCATGCAAATACTTATAACATGTGGATTGAATATTTATATATATATATATTATATATATATAGTTTGTCCAAAAGGTAGGCAGCCATGTACTATGAAAAATAGGGATATTCAGTGAAGAAGATACAAGATACAAGAAACATTGTACACAGGAGAATGATGCCTCAGTCTCCTTCAATGTAGGCCCCTTGGGATCTCACACAGTTCTCCTGATCACTATCAGCTGCCCCATCCTATTTTTGTGAATTTCATCAATGGTCTGAGATCTCTTCCCTTTCAAAGGTGATTTTAGTTTTGGGAAAAGCCCGAAGTTGCAGGGTGCCAAACCTGGGCTGCAGTAGGGCTGAGTCACCTGGGTGATTTGATATTTCACCAAAAACTCTATATGAGATGTGATACATGAAAAGGTGTGCTGTCATGATGAAGCTGCCAGTCACTAGTTGACCATAACTGTGGCCTTCTGAATCATCAAAATAATTTCTGTGGAGGAATGTTCAAGCTTAATGAAAAATTGGATGCAGATATGCTGCTCTACTTGCTCAGTCATTTTGAATGTTAAAGCCACACAGTGTGCTTGCTCTCTCAATCATGTCTACTGCCGCCATTGACGACTACAGTGAAGTCATCATTGTTCATGCTTGGCATTCCAGTCCACTCTCCTTGGTTGCCATGTTACCTCAATGTCACACAAATGGTTCTCTTTATATTAACAATGGCTAGAATTTTTTTAGACTGACCTTCATATATATAATTTATATTTACATAAAATTACAATAATTACATATAATTACAGCTTTGGCCAAGTGGCTCAGTAGATTAGAGCATCATCCTGTACAATAAAAGATTGTGGATTTGATCCCTGCTCAGGGCCCGTACCTAGGTTGTGGGTTCGATCCCTGATCTAGGTGCATACAGGGGACAACAGACCAATGTTTCTCTTTCACATGGATGTGTGTGTCTCTCTCCTTTCCTCTCTTTCTAAAACCAATAAAAACATATTTAAGGGTGAGGATTAAAATAATATATAATTACATAATATATTATACTTGTATAATGTGTATTAATGAGTTTTTTGTGAGTGAATTTTGGATGGCTGATATGCTTAATATTTCAATATTTTCTAATCATTTGGGATGAATTTAATGTCATAACATTTGCAAAGCATCAGCTGAAATCTTTAAACTAGTGTTCTCTGTTTCCCTAAGCAGCTGTAAGGAAATAAGGAAATAGTGTAGTGTTGCCATATATTTAAATACATTATTTTGAATCTTTTTTTTTTATCCTCACCCAAGGGGAAGGGATAGAGAAAAACATCAATGCAAGCAAGAATAATTGATGGGTTGCCCCTCATATACCCCAGAGTGGGGATTGTAGGTGCCAGACCAGGAATCAAACCATCAACCTAGGTATGTGCTCTGACTGGTAATCGAACCCACAACCTTTGGGTTAAGGGACAACGCTTCAGCCAACTGAGCCACACCAGTCAGGGCATGAATCTTTCAACTGGACTCTTGAGGCACAATGATGAAAGCTATAAATTTGACTCATCACCTCAAGCAAAAAATATTTGTCTCCTTCCTATTTACCTTGTGCTACAAATATCTGGCTTTTATTTCTGCAATATCTTTTGTGCTTTGACTCACACTTTAGGCTCACACAATTTAAAATCACACTTTAGCATCAGTGAAAGCTTTTGGAAAATTACAAATTGAGTAATAGTTACTCAAAGTAGTGTCCCCCCATACAAAATTATTTATAAATATGTTACTAGTGCTACTTATAGTCTTTAAACACACATTTCTAAAATCATATACAACTTACAAAAGAAGGAAACAAGAAAATTGCACTTTGGTACCTCTTGCTACAGTCAGATTTGGGACATGGTATAATCACTACAAAATTCCTACACAAAATGCCTGGCAAAACTTTTGCCTAGACCTGAAGGTCTCTGTCAAGGGCAACATATCAAAGAGCAGCTGGGCCATGGCAATGTCAGAAAATATATTGAATGCTTGCTATGTTCTGGCAGCTTTGCACATACTCTATTTATCTAATGGTTTGAAATAACAAACATTATTTTGTTTTTGAAATAAAAAAGCGGCAAAAATAAGCTTGTATACTCTTTAAATAAAAGTCACATACCTAATATGGATTAACATATGCCGCAGGGATTCCCTTTCAATGGAAGTGTGTGACCAGATGTGAATACAGTATCAGCCAGTTCGAAGATGGCGCTATGTGCCTTTTTCGTTGTACTCCTTGGCACCAGTTTTCCCCAGTCCTGCTGCCTGTTTTTATCCTGTGTTCCTAGTTCACTACAGGTCGTGTGGCAATTAAAGCTCAGTGCAGGGACAACATCTTCAGAGCTCTGATTCTGTAGTAACTAGAATTGTGAAAGTTACCATTCCAATGATTACTTTAGTAAAAGTCAGGATAAAAATAAATTAAAACCACAGCTATGGGATATTTAACAATGGAATTCTACTTGGCCATAAAAAAGGAGAAGTTTTCATCCTTTGCAATAATATGGATGGACCTGGAGGACATTATGCTAAATGAAGTCAGCCCAGTCAGAGAAAGACAAATTTCTTATGATTTCGCTCATATATGGAATCTAATGAACAAACTGAACTAACAAGCAAAAACAGAGACAGACTTATAGATAGAGAACAGATGACAGCTAGTGGGGGTGGAGGCAGTTAGAAGTGGAGGGATTGAGCAAAAAGTAAAAAGGACTCATGGACATAGACAACTGTGTGGGGATTACTGGGGGGAGGGGATATAAGGAGGCTAAAGGATAATGGAAAAACATAATAAAGATTAAAAATACAGGACTTTGTAAAGATAATGATTTCTTCCAACGAACATAAACTGTAGCAGGAAATAACAGAACATTCCCATTCTCTATATTTTCAATATGTTAATGGGAAGAAGTGCTTAAATACATGCAAGGCCTGTGGTAGTTAGGTCTTCAGTGTGGCAAACTGCCAGTACTTTTAGAATCTTGAGGTTCAGACATTTAACACCTGCTCCCAATTTAGGTCTGTGGAAAGAAGATTGGCAGAGAGAAAAGAAAGTAAAGCCCTTTGTTTATCTAAAGAAAAAAATAGATGCTGTGAAATCTATGTACAATCTTCTATGTTATTGTGAGGAGACACTTTTCTTTATACCTAGAATCATTTACAGAACAAAGGCAATTCAGTTGTTGACCTTAACTACTCCTTGATCTTAGAAATCTCCCCTCTTGCTATATAATGTCAATGGCCAATTTATTGTCTTAAAAGAATAATTCCTCCTATATTTTCAAATTGAGTGTCTACACAGTAGCATAAAATTCATAAATACATACTTAAGATAAATTCTGAACTAATGATGACAGGCTTTTAACACATTTAGTAGGTGTTAGAAATAAAGTAAAAACAAATCGGAGTTATTACTTGTGAAGAAGTTACTTAAATCATTATCAACTGAACCTTTACTTATCCTTTTACTCATGTTTTCCTTCACAAAGCAACAAAGAAAGTGCAATTCTCTTGTAGTGGTGGCCCTTAAGAATAATTTAAAGATTTGGGACCACTCAAAAAACATTTTAAAAAAATCTCATTTGAACTCTAGGCTGAAAAGAAGCAAACATTTACAGTATTTAAAATATCTCTCTATTGTTCAGTATCCATTAGGTTAGAAAGTAGGAACAAAAACATATGTACTTATTCTTTACCCATAGACATGTCCATTTATTTTAAAATAAAACATAGATTTAAGTTTGACTCAATAGTTTGAAAGCCTCTTTTAAAGAATCGGAAAAGAAAGCTATGAACAAAGACATCAATCTGAGAACCTCAGTTGTTTGTGTGATATTTAAAAGGAGGTCGAATGACGAGTCTGTGAGTGTGGGTTTGGGAGGGGCTGGGAGGAGTGATTGCTATAAATGTGGTGGTGGTTAATGTAAATAAAATGGCAAAAGAAAACTATTAATTAAGCATTTACACCACATGCTAAGAACGTGAATAAAATTTTACGTCGTTTTTCTTACTAAATCCCCACAGAAGACTAATGGGGGACTTTATAATATCTGAGTTTTGCTGAGAAAATTTAGCCTGAAAAATTAAATATATTTTCACACATCATGGATAATTAAAATCAATATGACTGTCACTTTGAAGTTGCATCTTTCTCTGGTCCTGTGTGCTATCTGTGTCATTTCTTTTATGCCACTATAGCAATATATTCTTACATAATCGTTGGCTACTCCAAATCTTTGAAATAGTATGAGGTCTGTCCAGAAGGTATCCAGCCATGCAATAAAAAAATAGAGATATTCATTGAAGAAGATACGAGATACAAGAAACATTGTGCATAGGATGATGGGGTCTCAGACTCTTTCAAAGTAAGCACCTTGGGACCTCACACAGTTCTCCCAATTGACATCAGCTGCCTCGTTGTATTTTCCTGAATCTCATCGATGGTCTGAAATCTTGTTCCTTTCAAAGGTTTTTTTTTTCAGTTTTGGGAAAAGCCAGAAGTTGCAGAGCGCCAAATCTGGGCTATGGTGGGGCTGAGTCACCTGGGTGATATAATGTTTTGCAAAGAAAGTGCAGGGGATGTGATGCATGAGGGGGTGCAGTGTCATGATGAACCTGCCAATCACCAGTTGCCCATAGCTGCGGCCTTCTGAATCATCTGAGTAGTTTCCATAGAGGAATGTTCAAGCTTAATGAAAAATTGGCTGTGGATCTGTTGCTCTACTTACTTAGTCATTTTGAATGTGACAGCCACACAGTACACACACTCACTCAACTGTGTCTACCATCCCCACTGACTAGCGCATTGAAGTTGTCATAGTTCACATATGTGCATTCCAGTCCACACTCCTTGGCTTCCAGGTTACACTGATGTTGCACAAACCGTTTTCATTATATGAACAATGGCTGGACTTTTTCCAGACAGACCTCATATAACTTTAAGAAAACCATTAAAATTTTATTTTAATCTCTCCATTTTCTAACTGGAAAGTGAAAGTAATTATTCATAACTTGTCAATATTAGGTCCTTTAAACAACAACTGTGATAATGGTATGAGGAAATGTGTTTTGTAAATTCTAAAATAAGAAAGTGCAAGATATCATCATACTTATATTGTATTCATTTGAAATTGTGTTTATTTTTCAACAGAATTATATAAATTCTGTTGCATGACTTGTGCTCTCAGTTAAGATTCATTGAAATCTTCTGTGAGTAAGACATTGTTCACAATATCATAATCATAAAAATAAGGCCATAGAATAGAAAATGGTTATCTGGTATTATTAACACATCCTTAACACTTTAAATTTTTTATTCACGAGATACATCTTTAACTTCCATGACTACATATAACAACTTTTTTTATATTAACCAGTATAAGAATATTTCTAGACACTATAAAAATATTACTTTACTGTGTTAAAATTAACTACAAAATAAAGACCCAACTTGAGAATTCTGAGTGGACAAAAACATTTAAACCACTTAAGCAAAACTATATGTAGTTTATTTCGTAAAGGTAAGCAAAACTTAACTTAGGTTATGTATTATGAATTCCTCCGACAATCATAAAGGAAACTTAAGTTATCTTCTTAAAAATGCTATGAGAAAATCACTTGAAACTTAACCAGTTTCTGGCCTTCTGGAAATCACCATTATAATAGCCAACCATTTCAAAGGATAACAACTTGACTTTGTGTGGTGGGCATTAATGCAGTACACATATGATGTATCACAGAATTGTACACTTGAAAGCTATCTAATCTTATTAACCAATGTCACTCCAATAAATTTAATTTAAGCACACAAATAAAGGTTAGCAACTTAATCATTTTTATTTCAGCAGCCATCCTATAACTTCATGCCCCTGAGCTTTGTGTCAGTTTTTATTTTTGGAAGCTCCCCATTCACAAACTGTTCTTATATGCACAATAAACTCTGACTAAACACTATTTATGAATTTGGTGGTTTTCATTTTGCTATTTCTGGGTTTTTGATAACCAATAGGTTCCATTATGTTAGATATCATGAAGGAGATTTTAAATCTCCCATCCTCGAAGGGCAAATCTCAAATGCAACTTAGCTTGATAGCATTCCTCACTATTCAAGGAAAAGTAGCATATTTGAGGTATAATATAAACGGTTCAGCCATTCCAGCCTCACACATTTTTAAATTATATTTCATTGGCATAACATTTATTTTAAATATTAATGAATCACATTTTTATACTTCATGATGTTTGACTTAAGTGCTTTATAATTGTAGAAAACATATAACAATAACAATAATAATTCATATGTATGGTGTATTTTAGTCTGCTTTATACTAATTATTTTTGATAGGGAGAAGTTGTATAACACCAGATGATAAATATTATTTTATTAGTATTATATTTTTATCTGCATGTATTTAGAGTTGACTCCTATGTTTAAAGATAAGAGAAAGATCAACAGAGTGATATTTGGGGGATTCTCATTAAGAGATGATGGCTTGTAGCTGATGGAATTACTATGGGGGGGTAAAGCCATTCTTCCTACTTCTGCACAGAAATTGTTCATTTTGGATTATCAAGAGTACTCAGACATTTTAGCAGCCTCATTGAAAAGCACACTGGGCACCAAAGGTAGCATGCCAATAATGGAAAGTGGAAACAAAGAGGTTTCTTAACTTTGGGAGCCGTTGACACAAGTAGACTTTACACAAGTAGAGTAAAAATTAGAAGGGAGAAATAAAACAGACACTAAGGTTAATAGAAATTACAGGCAAGTTTTTTAAGAATATGCAACTCTTCATTATGAATATCCACAAGAACTAGGAGAACAGTTTTAAGAGATATTTATTTCCCAACAATAATGTTCTCAAGGCCACCATAATTGGGGCCAAGAAAAGGACATATAGCCTTGTTTTGTGATCACAATCATGTAACATTCTAGTTAAAGTAGTAACAATAGTAGTTACAATGATCATAAAAGACATTAGCAAGGCACAATTTTTATGACTCAACAATCACTTTCTGTTTTTATATTGATATGCAAAACAGATATTATGATCACTATTTACAGGTAAAGGATTCAGAATGTTCAATAACTTGACCAAGGTCACATAGTAACTAAATGCTAGTCAGGATTAAAATCAGTTGCTCTTACTCTAAACATTGTGCTTATAATCAGCATTGCTACAAAATTTGGGTCAGTGCTTTTTAAAACATGAAAGGTGCTTTTTTTGTCTATCAGTATATACTTCACAGATGAAAACAACTGACAAAACTGACAAAATGATGTTTGAACTTGGAATAAAGTGGAATATAAAAAGAATACACACACATATATACAATCTCATCAAGAATCATTTGATCATCTAAAATAAAAAAAATAAAGATTTTCACTTGAAATTCTAATCAGTTGCATTAATACTACAAGAGGGCATAGCACTGCATCATATGCCCACTTATATAGGCAAGGGAATAGGAGAAATGTATATTTTTCCATGTGGTCACACTGGCAGCTATTTTACTGCTATGTAGTGCAAATGAAAAGTGGGCAGAGGAGAGGTATTTACATAGACAGGTAGACAGACGGATGGAAGTAGATTCAGGAGCTATGAACCATGAATACTTAATTAAATATTCATTAAGAATAAATCTTGACAGAAATAAAGCAAAACTATTATATTTTTCTTATTAAATTTTGTAGTTTCTATTTTTGTTGCCATTGCTGTTGTTTGCTCCTCTAATTATTGCTTGCTTATTTAGGATATCTGTTAGTGGCTAAAGATTGAGGGACAGTATTTCATATGGTGTTGATGAGAAGATAATGCGGGACAAGCTTTGTCCATAACAAAGTTTGATGGTGTGTATCGATGCTTAAATCATTCTTTATGGAATATACTGTCTATGGGGACAGAAATCCTGGCAGTGTTTTCCTGTAAGCTGTGATGAATACTAATCTACAGACATGCACTAAATATCCTTTGAATGAATGAATTGGATACCCCTATTTCTAGTCATTTTGATACTGGAAAAGCATCCTAAGGTATAAAACAGATATCCATAAATTATATATGAAAATAGCTAAATTTGACTTTCTACCAAAACTAAAAATGAAAATTATGCATATCCCAAAATATCAGATTGTTTGAATAAATTATGACTTCTTCATAGAGTGCAGCAGTAGAGATTTATTAAAAACAGTGATACTTAGAAATACAGGGAAATATTCATACTTATTGAAATAGCAGTTGCCAAATGTGACATTAAAGTGGTTAGACTACACAATTTTATATCGCTGATATAAAGTAAATGCCTGTTTGGTGTTAAATAGCATTTTGAGGTTTATTTTATCTTTATAGGTGGTTAACTAATCTTAAACATATATCCGGGCTTATGAGGTCACTATCACTAACAGAGAATTAATTTAAATCTCACATCAGCCCTACAAGGACAATACTACTCAATTCCCCTGGAAACTCAAGCAAAGGAAGATAGATTACCTTGCTTCCAAAGGCACATTAAAACTGGCAGAAACAGGGTTTGAAGCCAGAGAATTAGGCGAAAGAACCACTCATCTTAAACCTTCTATTTTATGCCTGAATAATTTACTTGGGTTTCACCTTTTCTGAATTATAATAACATTTATTTTTATTGTGAACATACAGTACTTTTATAATAGAAAAGTCAAAACACAATTTTTAGAAGGTGGTTGAGAAATGCTTGCTTAATTAATGGGGAAGTAAAAAAGCAATAAATTAATACATAGACATTTAGCATAAAAGATGAAGAGTTTTCAAAACCAATTACAACTGTGAAGATATCACCATGATCAGTAACATGATTAGAGTCTGAAGTTGACAGTGGGGTAGTATCAGGGGCCAGGGGGGTTAGGTCGACGAGCTGTGAGGGACATGAGCTACAGAACCATTGCTGCTTATGTGAGCCCTTATTCTGTGGCCAGGGTTTCAAACCGCCTTCCCTAACACTTTCTGTTCTCCCCTCTGTGTCTAAAAAGTTCCAGCTGTCACATAAATGTGAATTTTGGGTCACAGGATCAAAAAGTCATGTGTTTTTATGTAATTAAAAATAAAGTGTATAATTCATTTCTGAATAAACATCAATAATGTCCTCCTGATTTTAAAAACAAATATATAGAAAAAATGTTTGGGTGTGTATTTATGTCTGCCAAAATTTTATTTAAAAATGGGGTTATGAGAATGCAAAAGTACTTGATTGAATGTCCTTAACATATTCTGTATTCGATAAAACAAAATCAAATTAAATCTTTATATTTCTTTTCCAACCCTTGTTGTCATTATATATTTGCTAAAATTTAATTTTATAGAGAAGTACCATATATAAAGAATAGATAAACATTCTACATAATATTGCATATTCAAAAGTTAGACATATAAAAACTATTAATCAGTATTTATGTTACTAATAAATTTATTTTCAACAATGACATTTTACACTGTCAGTTTACAACATAACCCAGTGACTTGTTAATACATACATTTTTATTTTGAAATCAAATTCCAAAAAATATGTACTGTATTTTCCAATAAAATACATATGGTTAAAAAAGAAATAAGTAGTTTTGAAATTAGGGTAATGCTTATATTTGTTTCAACTGGTATAAAATTACTTAATTGTAGGTACCTTCCATATGAAGCATATGGAATTGTCTTTATATTTCATAATGATTTAAGTGACCATAAAAAGCAAAATCTTTTAAAACTGTAACTTAAATAATGTGCCACAGTTGACAAAGTATATAATAGAATGGTAAGATATCTCAGCAGTTTAGAAAGGCATTTTTTATGTCTCCTCAATTATCTATATATTTTAGGTGACTTATATAGTCATTTGTGAGTGTGTGTGTGTGTATATATATATATACACACACACACACATAAATTAAACTTGGAATGGTACATATACATATATAAGTGAAACTTGGATTGTGTATATGCGTGTACACACACACACACACACACACACACACACACTCTACAAGGTCTCTGAAATTGTTGTAGTTACTTCAACTCTTCCAGCGCAATGAAAACAAAGAAAAGCCGTTCTCGGCTACTGAGTGGTAGCAAAGAGCCTTTTGCCCAGATCTCAGTGGGCCAGTCTGAGATTCTTAGACACCTAGGTTCACACCCACAGAACAGCATCAAATCATGACAACAGTAACTGAGAACACAGAGAGTGTCTGTGCACTCTAAATTGAAAGTTAGCAATTTCAAACAGAAAGATTGAAAATTAAAGGAGGAAGTATTATTTTTTGGTATATGGCTAAAGTGTATTTTTCATCATATTGCATTTTTGTCAATGCAATTTTGTTAAATAAGATCTAGGATACATGTATACAGCAAAGTTTTTTTAGAAAGTTTAGTCCTTATTACTTGTATACATTTCAGAATTTAAGTAGATTCAGTCATATTTTCTCAATATTTTTTCCAGAATTTTCATTACAATAAAGGTTTATTATTGTATCATTATGCCCAGGCAATCATATTTGATATAATCATATGCTGGTTTTAGTTTCATTTTTTCTTAAATTTATTGTGGTGATATTTTTACAACCCAAAAATAAGTAAGGCTTTGCAAGAAAAAAAAGTTCTTCCTTGTAACCATAAAGAGATAAATTTTTCATAATGAGTTCATGTTAGAGAATTTGCATTGTGACTATAATTGTCACAAATTTTTAATTAAAATTTTGCTGTAATTGGTTGATAGGTAAAGTAAATAACATAAATGAATACAACAGAACTTCTTCTTTTATTTTTTTAATTTTATTTTAATTGTTGTTCTTGTACAGTTTTCTGTCTTTTACTCCCATCCCAGCCCACCGCCCCAGCCCTCCCCACCTCCCTCCCATTTCCACCCCTCCTAGTTTTTGTCCATGTGATCTTTATACTTGTTCCTGTAAACCCTTCCCCTTTCCCCCTGAAATTCCCTCCCCTCTCCCCTCTGGTGACTGTCAGCCTGTTCTCAGTTTGTGTCATTGGTTATATTTTGCTGGTTTGTTTTGTTGTTTAGGTTCCTGTCTTCTTTATCCACCATTACTTAAAATTCATTTAATTGTTTATAGGCTATTACAAAAAAATTCCTCTTTTTTAAACATTTTTGTTCATTGATTCTGGTGAACAAGCAAAAAATGCCACACTTTTTGATCTCAAGACATCTTTACAACTTTAAGAATTATTAAGATTTCCAAAAGATTTTATTTTAATGTCTATATTTGTCAATGTTCTCTCTATTAGAAATTAAAATTAAGAAATTAAAAAAACATCTGTTTATCCATTTGTTTTATAATAATTATATATTTTATATTAATACAGTTTATGGAAAATAACAATATTACCCAAAACAATTAGATAAAAAAAATTGTTCCATACATTAATAGAATAGAATTGAGTTCTCATTTCTGGTAAAATACATTCAATCAGTGAAAATATATTTTTTTTGTATAAAGAATGTAGAGAAAAGCTAACCTCATACAGAAACAATGCAATTCACAAGTGGAAGTTTTTTAAAGAATAGTTATAATGTAGAATACGAAGCCTTATCAATGAATCTTTCATGTCTTAGTATTTTAAAATTCATTAATTTCTCGTTGAATGTATATTTTACCTATGTATGATTTTGCATCATCATACATTGATCATTTGATTGTTGTTCCAATAATAAAAATAGTAATTTATAATTGTTAATATCTTCATCTATCTCATCAGAAAACTTAAAACTAGTAGGAAAATGAATACAAATTTTTACATTTCTAATATTTGTTTGAAACTATGATCTTTCCTATTTTTTAAATATATTATTTATTTTTAGAGATGGGGAGGGGAGAGTAAAAGACAGGGAGAGAAACATAAATGTGTGATTGCTTCTCATGCGCCCCCTACTGGGGACCTGGCCTGAAACCCAGGCATGTGCCCTGACTGGGAAACAAACCGGTGATTCTTTGAGTCAAATGCCCGCACTCAATCCACTGAGCTACACCAGCCAGGACCTTTTTTCAAACTCTATGTATTAGCGGTGAAGAAAAGTGACTATTGGTATACTTTGGTGATTTTACCTTGATGTGTGCTGAGACAAGAGAATTTTTACTAGTGGTATTTTACCCCAGCAGTGCAAATGTCAATACAATTATTCCAAGATAAAAACTGAACATATTCAAGAGTATTCAGCACTTTGCCTACTTCATAATCTTTTATGATAAGTTTGCACTTATTCTAGACCAATTTAAGCAAATAGCAATTATAGCCGCTGTATCCGTATATTATTCCATTTGTAAGTCAAAAGTACAACCCTTAAGGCAAAATGCTAACTCAGTCTTCACGTGTTCAGCTAAATAATTAATTTGAAAATTTACTCAATCAGTGAAAAGTACACTGACATGATTTCTTTACTAACTTTTCATCTGGAAGGCATTCATCAATGTCATCTGTGCTAGGCTTTTTAATCTCTCAGCTATTGTGCACATTCATTCAACCAATGAAATTGAAAAAAGTTACACTGTAAGAGACCCTATGACTTCCTTGAATGATTTTTAGCTTTTAAAAGCTCATTAAGTTTACTTTTAAAACATTCCAGCATTTTAATTTAAAATCAGAATGATCGGTTTCAGAATAATGCCACGTTTTAACTGAGACATAGCAGTATTCAGGTATGTCTGTGGTATAAGTCACAATGATTAAAATGATTAACATAAAACTGAGAAAAAGATGGTCTTTGTCATACTTTCCTTTCTTAGCTACAGCTGGCCCAGTTTATTTGGACTAGTTTCTTTTCTCCATGTCTCAGAATACTCACTGAAATGTCAAATTCATCTTTTTAGTCGGGTGAATCTGTGGGCTGAGAAAACAGGTTGTCATAGAATTATCTTTTTTAGGCCAACATTCTGGCACTAACTATTAAAAATATTGTAAATAAATACTGTTTTATTCAGGAGACAAAATATCTGTTTCTGATAAAATTCAAGCATGTGAAAAAATGTTTGAGTACTGTTCTTAAAAATGCAAAACAAGAATCCAAAGTGTACCTTCATATGTTTCTACATTTTTTTTAGCATTTTATTTATTTATCTTTAGAGGGAAAGGGAAGGAGAGAGGGAGAAAGGGGGAGAAATAGCAATGTGTGGTTGCCTCTCCTGCGTCCCTTGCTGGGAACTGGCCTGCAACCCAGGCATGTGCCTTGACGGGGAATCGAACCATGATTCTTTGGTTCACAGGCCCACGCTCAATCCACTGAGCTACACCAACCAGGGCTGTTTCTACATTTTAATATTTACATTGGCTCTAAAATATCTATTTCTGATAAAATTCAAGCATTTGAAAAAAATATGATTCAGACAAACCTATAAAAGGTAAGCAATAGTGAGAACCAAAGCTTCGAGGTCTATTTGGATATTTAAGAGAGAGTTTATACAATTGCCTTCTTCAAATGGATATGAATATATATTTTTTTATATTACCCATCTATTTTTCAGGTGGCCATAAGATTTTCTCTGCCAAATGGCATCTATATTAACAAATAGAAAAAATAGAAACAAAAGAAGCAAACAACTATCAGCCTCCTAGACGTTGCATTTTCAACTTGATGTATTACCAACCTTTTTGTCCAGAAATAGAAGGGTCTATTTTACAAGGACTATAATCATATAGTTAGTTGTACATGGCACTGCTCATCATCCTGAAACTCTATTGTGTCTATCATTCTCTATCAGGAGTGAAAAATAAAAGAGCAAATAAAGCTTGAACAGTTATTTGAAGGATTAACTTCTATGACCAAAGATATTGTCTTTAACATCATTGGCTATTAAAAATTCACCGACCGGAAATATGGGTTATCATTCTCTTAAGTATCACCTGTTGAGACAACAATTACATGTTTGATAACTGAGTGTCATCTTCTAAAGTTTTACTGACATATACAAAATGTTATATCCAATAGGTTTAGGCAGCTTTACCAAAGAAAAACTTCAGAAACAGCATGAGAATGCTATTGAACCTCTTTAGAAAAGATCGGGGGAAAAGGGGTAGGGTTTAGAGCAACCAGTATAAAGGACACATGGACAAAAACTAGGGGGGGTGGAAATGGGAGGGAGGTGGGGAGGGCTGGGGCGGTGGGCTGGGATGGGAGTAAAAGACAGAAAACTGTACAAGAACAACAATTAAAAAAGAAAAGAAAAGACCTTATTAGATCCCATTAGTTGAAACTCCTGGATCATATTTCCAAATTCAAAATGCGTCACATTCCCATGATTCAGATGTTCTCCATGCTTCAAGTTAAAACTAAGTTTTTGTGGGGATTCTCTACAAGTAGACAACATCATAAAGGATTCAGTTTTTCCAAAAATCTTGGATCATATAGTCACATTTCAGACTGCTGTGATTTTTTAGACCCAGAATTTATATTCAATGAGATACGAATTCTTATCTCTTTCTCCTCTTTTTTAAAATAATTATCTTTAACTCATGTGTTGTAATTTAAATTTTTAATTTTTAATTATCCAAGATAGAAAATTTAAGTTTTTTTCCCTCCACTTCTAATACATTTTTTCAATAGCTAATCCTGGGTATCTGACAGTACTTGACTGATAGGAAAAAATAACTAAACAGGAGACTAAGAAAACTTGGAAAGCAGATATTTGCTGGTTTCCAAATTCAGAAATTCAGATTTAGTTTTTGGTTATATTTTTCCTGGCTACCATTTAAAAAAATCAGTGTTGCTAAAGAAAGTACTTCAAGATGTATTAACGTTTCACTTCTTATGCTCCTTAGCCTCACAATTCTATATTGTGAGGTACAATTCTCTATTGTACCTTGTCCAGTCATGGAGCTCTTACGTACATTATCTGATGAATGAATTCAATGGCAAAGAATCAAACAGCAAGCTGATTAAAAACTCAAACTCAAACATTTCCTGTGGTCATGGACTTCACTTGTTTTTCAGACTTGGAAACCTGGATAGAGGTGAAAATCTGGACTCTGGCATTCAGCATAAGGATGTTTTCCCTGAGGCAAATGCTGACAAAGAGGAGTAACTGAGAGTGTCCCTAAAAGAGTAAAATTGCTTCACTATGACCTTTGAAAAACTTGCCTCCAATTCTTTTTCATCACAATTTTCCTGAACTCAAGCTGATCAACGAAGAGCTGTTAAAATGCAACAGCCATTTTGCTGTTCTACCATCTTTACTTGTAATTAATGTAACACAAGTTTCTACGAATACTGAGAATTTCCATAGTGAACATTCTTGGAACAAAATGAAATATTGGCTGATCTTCCTCCATCTGTCTTAAAATACATGTAAGCATCTTGCTTCGCTTCCTAACATTTGTCAAAGTTGGTCTCAGTTAGCAACACTTTTATAAAATCTCGAGCTAATGACTTGGCTTGTTTTTTCTCGTTCCACAATATGTATGGGTCATTGGGATGGTCACCAGAAGCAAAACAGAAAAACAAACAAGAAACAAGAATATGATGTATAGAACTAGACATATGTTCCATGATCAATTTTCTAAATTTGATTGCCTAAAAATAAGCAAACCTATAAAGCACATTCTGCTTCTTAAATTTTAGCAAGGACATAAAAAATAACTCCACATATGCAAATATAAGGGAGTGCATTGTGTAATTTGGGTTCATTTTAGCTAACTTAGACCAGGGCTTGAGTTTTTGTTTGGTGCATGGTTGCAGAAGATACATTAATAATTTAAAGGTTGAAACCAAGAGAGAATATAATGTAATGGTGGATGGAATTCTTACTATAGATATGTTTATGGCTAAGCCATAGAAATAATAAAGTTATGTAAGGATAATGCATTTTTTTCTTATAAACAATTGAAAATAATAAACTATTGAAAATAATACATCTTAACTAACTTCTGTTATAAAAACAATTTTGGAAACAGTGTATGATGGATTAGAATATGTGGGAATAGTTTAGAGGAAGGTGGTATACATATGCCCAAGATATTGTTTTAATGAACTAACAGTTTTCTACACTAAATTTGGTACTTAGTAAAGTCAGAAAAAAAGTATACCAGGATTATGGCTCCTGGCAATCCCTTCCCGTTGAAAAGGGGCATCCTGCTTTTGTGAAAGAACAACCATAAGATCAGAACAAAGTAGCCCTCATGTTTCCAGCAGTGTGTACAGGGGTGCTGGGGTAATCTGCACACCCAGCCTTATCCTCACACCTTTGTGAGGCGGAAAGGAGTTGCTCATAGCATGGCCAGGAGCAAGGTGTTCCTTCCGCATGTGTGTGTGGCGTGTGTGAAATTGCCTCACATGAAGCTGCACAGTTGGAAAATCTGCTTCCATCCTTATCCCTTTGTCATTTCTTCCTGCAGGACATTCACCGTGGTTAGTTAGCTTCGGGGCCTTCTACTCGCTTCCTTCCTTTATTCAAGTTACTGATTTCAGGCAATGCTTATTGAGCCGGTATCTGTTACTTTAGAACTGTTTTATCTTTTCCTTTCTTTTCTTTAAAACAGATTTTACTGGCTAACTTATTTCCTGAGTATTGTATATAATTTAATTCACTATATAGTTTACCTGGAAAAAATAATCTGATTTACTTGTAAATGTACTTGATTTTAAGGAATTTCTCAGCCTTAAATCAAAGTACTACCTCTTAATCATGTACAAATTATAAAACAATCAACCTTTGATTTAATTCTACAAGTGTACTTACTAGCTTTGGGGTCGCAGTTTATAAATGGATAATTCATCTGAATTAGTTTCATCATTATAAAATGGTGAAGGGGACCAAAGTTTTGCCACCCCACAAAAATGTGCCTTTTGTGATACCAATTTTAAACTGCTTTTTATGTCTTTTTTCCACAGACTTATTATTCTCATTGTAACAAACTTTTGCAGAAATATAGGAAAATAGTTTGGTGTCTAAACAGAAAAAAATCATGTTTTAATTTTAAGTATATTTCATTATATCCTACATCTGTAATTGTAAATAAAAATTAATCATATTCAGAAAAGTAATTATATAAATTCTTGCTCAAGATGCTCTTTAAAAATACACCTAAATTTTCATTTGATATTTAAGGGTTTTTTTTTTGTTGTTGTTAATTTAGAATATGTTTTAAGTTTACATGCACGTTTTAATAGTATCACTTCTACACATATGCATTCACCATCTGTATTTTTCTCAGTTCCTAAAATATAAGTGACATATGTTTCAAAGTCACTATTTTCATTACTACTTGGGAATTTAGGTCACACTGCATTTTTTTTTTTTTTTTTTTGCCTTTGGGTGTCATTTTACACACAAAACTCCCAATGAAAATCTGGCTCTCGGTTCTCTGCAAAAGTACTATACAAATTTTATGCTTTGATATTCTTTGTATATTATAGTTTAAAAACACGTAAAGATATTATAACTAATGAGATACTTAAGAATCATCAGTATTTTTAAAAAATGCAAAACAGTAAGAGTAAAGAAAAAGGAAATATTAACCAGGATCACATTTTTAATGATTCTTCTTCATACACATAACAAAACGATGAAATCTATTGTAATGAATAATCATGTGAACAGCTGTGTAAATACCACCTTTGTCAAGAAATAATAAAATATCACCAGCAACTCATAGTACTCTTTTCTCATCTAATTTTTTCAGTCACAAACATAATTATTTTCCAGAAATCACCACTGTATTGAGTTTTGTGATATTCATTTTCTTCGGTTTCTTACTTGTATCTATGATTTCCCTAATGGTGTATATATCCTTAAAAGAGTATAATTTAGCACTGTTTGATATTGAACACTTCATATACAGAACTCAGAGTGTAGGCAGTCTTTTTTCTTTTAACAAAAAATGTTTTTTGTTCTAGTTATTTTATGTAAATATAGTTTATTTTTGTTAAAATATAGTCTTCCTTTCTTGTTTTAATTACCTCAACATTTATTAATTAATAACACCTCATTTCATTATTCGATTGACCAGTATTCTTCCTACACTTGAGAAATCTGCCATAATCATTCTGGTACATGCATCCTGGTACCCTAGATTCTGCGAAGTTTATTCTGGGAAGTGGAATAGCTTGGCCTTTGGAAATGCATATTTTCACCCCTCCCACATAAAGCCAGGATGATTTTCAGTGTACGTATCCACCGATAGTGCACATATATCATAACATTTCCTCTTTCTACAACTGCTGGACTTGTCAGTCTTCTAAAATTGTCACCACAGTAATGTGTATGCAAAGCAGTCTCATGGCTTCTGACTTGTATTTGTCCGATTACTAACATGATTTGATTACTTTCAGATATTTATTGGATAATTGGATTGTTTCCATTATAAAACACTGATTCAGTTTTTTTCCCTATTTTCCTATTGTATTGACAGTGGTTTTTTTTTTTGAAGATTTACAGTAGTACTTACTTTGTGGTCATGAACACATAACATAAAATTTACAGTTTTAAGCATTTGTCAGTATGCAATTCAGTGGTAGTAAGCATACTCATATTTTTGTGTGACCATTTTCACCATTCACTTCCAGAACTTTTTCCTTCTGGCAAAAGTAAAACTTCATACCATTAAACAATAACCCACCACTTTCTCCTTTCCTCATTCACTAGTAATCACTATTCTACCTTTCTGTTTCTGTGATTTTGACTGTTCTAAGTATATGAGTAAACTAAGTACTCACATGGAGGACTGAGTATATGAAAATGTAAGTGGAATCCTACAGTATTTGTCCTTTTGTAACCAGCTTATTTCACATAACATTATTTCCTCAAGGTTTATCAATGATGTGGCATATGTCAGAATCCCCATCTTTTTCAAGGCTGAATAATATTCTACTGTATGTATATAATGCATTTGACTATCTATTCATCCATCAATGGACACCTAGGTTGATTCCATGTTTTAGCTATTGTGAATAATGTTACTAAGAACATATATGTATAAATTCCTCTTAAGACCTTGTTTGAAGTCTCTCTGGAATATATACCTAGAAGTAAAGTTGCCGGATAATATGGTCATTCTGTTTTGAATTTTTGGTGAGCTGTCATACGATTTTCCCAATGGGCTCTGCCATTTTACATTCCCACCATAGTGAATAAGAGTTCCAATTTCTCCACACATTCTTCAACACTTATTTCATTTTTAAAAACCTAGATATATGTGTGAAGTGATATATCAGTGTATTTTTATTTGTATTTTCTTAATAACTAGTCATGTTGAACACTTTTTAATGTGATTATTAGTCATTTATGTATCTTTGTTTTGAGAAATATCTATTTAAATCCTTTGGTCATTTTTAGATTGGCTTGTTAGTTTATTTGTTGCTGAGTTTTAGGAATCCTCTGTACATTTTGATAGGCATTACATTGAATCTGTAGATTGTTTTGAGTATTATTGACATTTTAAAAAAATTGTCTCCCAATTATTTAATAAGGACATCTTTCCATTTATCAATGTATTCTCTAATTTGTTTCAGAAATTTTGTAGTGTTTATTGTATAAGTCTTCCACATTCTTAGTTAAATTAACTCATAAGTATTTTATTATTTTTGATATTATTATAAAATGGCATTCTCATAATTTCCTTCCAGATTATTATTGTTAGCATATAAATATGAAACTGATTTTTGTTTGTTGGCTTTGTTTACTGCTACTCCTCTGAATTTGTGAAGTCTTTAGGGTTTTCTACCTATCATCCATGAACAGAGATGACTTTACTTCCTCCTTTCCAAATTGGATGACTTTTATTTCTTTTTTTTCCTAATTTTTCCGGCTAGAACTTACTATATTGAATAGAATTGTCAAAGTCAGGGATTCTTTTCTTGTTCCTGATCTTAAATAAAGAGTTCTCAATCTTTCATCATTCAGTATCCCCTAGAATGGAGCCAGATAATTAGAAAAGATGCTACGAAAATCTGTCCCTTACTTTAGCTGAAGTGATCATTTATAACAGTTGGGTCTATTATTATAGAAGGCATTTAGGTCCAATTCAATATTTAATCGGGGTTCTTATGGGTGATAGAATTGTCCCAAAATTCCAATTTGCAAGCCAAAGTGGAGTCTGCACACCACACATATATTCAAGAAATGACCCAGGCCTAGGAGAAAGATTAGTACCTAAGGGAACAGTACATGGCTTCCTAAAGTTGATGCTGATGGTTTATTGAAGTTCAGTGAGCCATGAGTTGCTGTGCTGCTTTTTAACCTTTCTGGATAACTCTTAGTGAACGTGTCTTCTAATATTGCCTCTGTCTCCTGTACTCTCTCTTTCTACAGCTCTCATTAAACTCTAGTAGACTTCTTCATTTTGTCCTCCATTTTTTCATTACTACCATCTCAAAATTTTCATTGTTGTGCATCTGAGTATTCTATCTAAATACTTTATTTAACCTAAGTTTCAGCTCCTTAGTTTTCTGTATTTTTTTTCTATCTTAAATTTATCCACTAAGTTTAAATTTGGTCACTGATTTTTTTTTACTTCTACAAGTTTTATTTAAATATGTTTCAAATTATCTAATTCAAATAATTTCTTCTTCTCTGCAGATATGTTTAAGCATGTCTTTTTTTAACATCATGCAAATTATTATTTTTATAATCTATCTCCAATAGTTCCAAATATGTATGATGATTGTGTGGCTGCCTTCACACTCCTATTTTTTCCTGCTTGTTCAATGTTCTGTTACTTGTGTAATTGGTTATTTTTGACCTTATATTAGTCATTATCCTTGAAAAGTAATTTTTGTGCTTCTGAGTAGCTGACTTAAATGTGCCCTTTCTGGAGAGATTTTATCTCTAGAGGGAAACATCTCTTCAACAAATTACAACAGTTGAATTCCCTTGGTCCTTCCAGAATGTTCTTTAAGGTGTTATATCACATGGCACTCTGTACATGTCTATAAATTTCTGAGGCCGGGCATGGGGTAGACATATTTCTGGCTCAAGTTTACACTAAGAAGGCAGCTAGAGAATGTACATTTGTATCTCTCACCCTAGAAGACCTTCTTCCTTCTATCTTCCTGACTGTATAACACCCAGAAAAGTGAGAGACCAATTTTTTGAGGAGTTTGCACATGCCTTTAGTACATGTGTATTGCTTAAGAGTAAACTCTTGCTTTCTTAAATTTTTGCCTAATTCCTTTTATTATTGCATCATCTTTTGATGTTTACAGTAAGATTTTAGAGGTGCTTATCCAGAAGATTTAGCTGTTTTCAAAAAAAAAAAGGTTTAGTTTGAATAACATTGAGTGCCATTAGAAGAATACATAGCTGGAAAATATTTTACTTTTGTTTTGTTTTATAATTGGTTGTAGGTTAGTTACAGTCACTTGGCACTTATTGAGCACCAGGTTTTGTATCTGTTTTTAATTCTTGCAAAAACCCTATGATGTATATTTGAAAAAAAAAAGGCTGTATCAATGTCATTATATGCACAAATAAAAATATCTATATGCAAGAAACACATTAGCATATGAAATATGAAAGTGTTTTATATTTAGATTTCCCATTTACCCAATTACCATGATAAAGTACATATACATATATAGAAAATAAAACATAAAATAATACTATCTAGAGTACACATTTTATAACAACTCTTTTCATTGGTCTGGAGAAATAATATTTGAAACTTTAGTTATTACAAGTGAAATAGCATATTCACATAGCAAAGGCAAAAAAAAAAAAATTAGCAAAATACAGTATGTTGATAAAGCATAAAGTTAGGGGACAACTTATACTAGATTGAATCCCAGATTCGTTCGTTATACCCTTGGCTATGGAGCTTCATTCAAGTTATATAACCTTTGTGTACCCATTTTGTCACCTATAAAAACAATAATAATGCTGGTTTTATGTATTGTTATACAGATAAAAATTGTGATATGGTAACATAGTAAAACTATTCTAGACTCTCTAGGCCTGTAACTGCCTTGTAGAAAATGCCAAATAAATTATAGTTAAAAAGCAAGCAATCACAACGGAAAGGTTCTGTATGACTATAAGAGGTGTATTTCCTGGATAAAATGGGTGATTAGAGAATATATTGAAGGCAAAGGGAACTCCATTTTTCTTATTGTTTGTTTACTTTGTGAGCAGTGGTCCCTATGGCTATGTATTTGATGTCTGCCATTAAGAATGGCTGAGCTTTTAGCTATTTTTGACAGGGATCCTAAAGAAAATTTAGCATCAGTATTGAATTTGATGATGTAAAGTTATAACATTTTCTAAGGGCAATAAGAGATGTATCAGTAGGCAGCAGGAAGTCTGGATCACAAAAATTCAATTCAACTTGTTTTTGTGTGAATTCACAAAGATATTTTTGTAAGCCATAGCTAGCTAAATATTGCATCAATTAAAGCAAAATCCTAGTTGACTTGTAAGAAAGATATATACCTGTATGTATGTACACAAACACACATACAAGTTCTGTCCACAATGTATCCAGCCATGCAACATGGAAAAGTAGGGACATTTATTGAGGACCATAAAAGATTTGAAAAACATTGTACATAAAACAATGATGCCTCAGTTCTCTCTGAGTGGGTACTTTGGGACATCACACAGTTCTCCCAGTCACCATCAGCTGCTCCATCATATTTTCATGAATTTTATCAATGGTCTGAAATGTTTTCCCTTTCAAAGGTGATTTTATTTTTGAGAAAAGCCATAAGTTGCAAGACATGAAATGTGGACTATAGGGGGGCTGAGTCACCTGGATGATTTCATGTTTTGTCAAAAACTCTACACAAGGTGTGATACATGAGCGGGAGCCATGTCACTCACGATGAGCTGCCAATCACCAGGTGTCCACAGCTGCAGCCTTCTGAATTGCCTGAATAGTTTCCATGGAGGAATTTTCAAGATTAATTCAGAATTGGATGCAGATTTGCTGCTCTACTTGCTCAATCATTTTGAATGTGACAGTCACACAGTATGCAGGCTCACTCAACAGCATCTACCACCCCCACTGACTGGTAAAGTGAAGTCATCAGTCATTCTTCATACATGCGCATTCCAGTCCACTCTCCTTGACCACAAGTTACATTGATGTTGCACAAACTGTTCTCATTGTATTAACAATGGTTGGTCTTGTTATGGACTGACCTTGTATATGCATGTACAGCTATATATGTAAGTTTCACAGATAATGTATGTATGATTTATATGAAATATATAACTTTATTGACTTTAAATATATATTTAATAACATGGTCTTTGATTCCACAGTAAGAATTTAGTTATTCTAAATTTATTCTTTAAAAATTGTTTAAGCTAGGAAGTTAGAAAACTCTTGTTAGATACACATATATGTTTATCATATGGACCCATGTGAAGTTTACAGAGTTAAGGTTCTGCTGACCTGTGAGAGTTGTTTAGGTAAATAAATAGCATCCTGAATAACAGCCTATTCCCTTGGAGTGTGTCACTTTTCAGAAAACAATGTGAGAAGAGAAATACTACAGGGTAATAATAACGTAGAGAAAACAGTAGAAAATAGAGCCAACTTTTCTATGACACAGTTAGGAGAGAGAGATTCAGTAGCAAATGGTCAAACTGGTATTTTCCAGTAATTCAGTTCAGACACATTTTCATAACATATCCTGAGCTGACCTTTGTATATCCAAATCAAACTAAAATCTGCTTTTTACCCTCACACCACTTTAGAGAAGAGCATAGGAATCTAGTGACATACTAAGAGGTGCTTGAAAATTCAGGATGTTTAATTAAATAATTAAGCTTATTCTATGATTCCTTTGCAAGTAAATTATGATGGAGAGTCTCTCAGCTTCTTAACTCCAGATAGATCTCTGGTATTATAGGAAGAAAGGTTAGAGATGTGAATTAAAATTAGGATTGCAAAATATGTTAAATGACCTTGGAAGGCAACACTGTCAATTACTGTATTTGTTTCCATTAAACATCAAACAGGACGCCAAATGATTGTCAGAAGAATGCTTTCAGAGACCATTATCAACTGACTGAAGTTGACTGTGAGATTAAATCTGTTCATCACCCTGATTAAAGATATCAATAGGTTCTTGATTTGACAATGTTTTTAAATCAAAGACATTTTTTATTTATTTTTTCCTTTTGCTTTTAAATTTAAGGAGCAGTAAGAATTGGAAGGTGATGTAAGGTGATATTAATAAATATTTAATATTTAATAAATATCTCATGTAAAATGAGTCCACAAAGAAGTTCAAAACACTAATCAGAAAGATAGATGCACCCCTATATTTGTTGCAGCATCATTTATAGCAGTCAAGGAGTGGAGGCGATGTAAGTGCCCTTTAAGACATGATAGGATGACCTTTAATGGCACAGTCCCTTATCCTAAGCATATTAACTTCCATACCAACACGTCAAATTCCACTCACTCAAACCTCACTTACAGAATGGACCTCCATACAAAAGCTCCTTAGGTTGCTGTTCCTTTTTTTAATTTGATTAAAGAAAGGCAGACAAAGAAAGAGAGGGCTTGATTTTTGTTGTTCCATTTATGTACACATTTATTGGTTGACTTTTGTATCGAACCCACGCAACCTTGGTGTATTGGGATGATGCTCTAACCAACTGAGTTACCCCATGGGGAAGCTTGCTATTGTTTTCCTTTACAATAGTACTGCCTAGACATTGAATACCCAAATAATTTACTTTTATAGGTTCCCATGGTGTACCTATATTTTCTTTATGGTACATTATATGTATGTATGTAATTTCTGCTACTGATATACATTTAACCTCATAGTCACCATTTTATGAGTATAGATTTAATAAATGATTTTATTTTTATTTACTTATGTATTCACTTTATTATTGCTTTATAAAAATTCAACCAATTTCTAAATATTAATTTTGTATACTGCTAATTTAGTGAATTTATTTATCAATTCTAATAGTTTTTTTTTGGGGGGGGGGTTGGTGTAATATTTGTGATCCTGTCTATTTAGTGTCATGTTATCTGCAAATAATGACAATTTTCTTCTTTCTTTTTGATTTGTATGTTTTTCATATTTTTCCCTGATTGCTATGGCCAGGACTTCCAATATTATATTGAATAAAAGTGGTGGAAGCAGATATTCTTGTCTTGATCTTAAGGGAAGCACTTTTAACTTTTTTTCCACTGACTATGATACAAACTGTAAGTGTGACATTCATGGCCCTTACATGTTAAAGTAAGTTTCAGCTAATCACACTTTCCTGAGAGCTTTTTTTTCTAATCATAAAGAGGTGCTGTATTTTGTCAAATGCTCTTTCTGCATTTATTGATATGATCATATAATTCTATCTTTGTTTTGTTTATTTGTTAATCAATTTTTGGATATTATACTAACCTTGCATCTCAGGAATAACTCCAATTTGACCGTGGTGTATTCTTTTTAATATATTGCTAAATTGTGTTTGCTAGTCATTTGTTGAAAAAAATTGGATCTATGTTCAGCAGGGATATTAGCCTATAATTTCTTTTTATTGCAATGTTTTTGTCCTGTTTTGTAATCGGTATAGTGGAGGTCGTTTAGAGTCGCTTCATGCTTGCTGATTCTCTGTCTGGAAGACCTGTCCATTGATGTCAAAGGGGTGTGAAAATCCCCTACTGTGACTGTATCACTGTGGATTTCTTCCTTTGCGCCCCTCTGTATTTGCTTTGTGTACTTAGGTGCTGCTATGTTGGGTGTATAAATATTTATAAGGGTTGCATCCTTTTGTTGGATTGGTCCATTTATCATTATGTGATGTCATTCATTGTCTCCTATTATAGCCTTTGTTTTAAAGTTTGTCTAATAAAAATAGTCACACCAACTTTTTTGTTTGTTTTATTTGCATGAAGTGTCTTTTTCTCTTTACTTTTAGTTTGTGTATTATTTTTTATTCTGAGGTAGGTCTCTTTTAGGGAGCATATATAAGGTTTTGTTTTCTTATTCATTCAGCTACCCTGTGTCTTTTGATTGAAACATTTAATCCATTTATATTTAGAGAAATTATTGATAAATATGTAGCTATTGTAATTTTATTATTTATATTTATGATCTGTTTTTCTCCTTCTTTTTTCTCTTCTTCTTAAAGAAGTCCCTTTAGTATTTCTTATAATATTGTTTTGGTGGTCATGAATGCCTTCAGTTTTTTTTGTTATTGTTGTTTGTTTGGTTTGGTTTGTTTGATTTTGTCTAGGGAGATCTCTATCTCCTCTTTAATTTTAAATGATAGCCTCAGTGAGTAGAGTAACCTTGGTTGTAGTTTCTTGCTTTTCATGACTTTTTTTCATGTCAACACTTTTTCACCTAAAATATTTCTGTTGAGAAAAGTGGACAGTTTTTTGGGGAGCTCTGTTGTAGGTAAATAAATGTCTTTGCTTTGATACCTTTAGGATTCTTTGTCTTTAACCTTCTCCATCTTAATATGACATCTTGTGTGTCCTAATTATGTGTTTTGGAGTGGGCCTCCTTGCATTCTCCTTGATTAGGGTTCTCGGCACTTGGACCTGTATATCTATTTCCTTTGCCAGGTTATGGAAGTTATCAGTCATTATTTCTCCAAGTAGATTCTCAATTCCTTGCTCTCTCTCTTCTCTGGTCCCCCTAGACTGCACATATTGTTACAGCGGCTATTGTGTCAGAGGTCCCTTAAACTTTGCTATTTTTTTTTTCTTTTTGCTATTCTGGTAGGCGTTTTCTGCTACATTGTTTTCCAAATCACTGACTTGATCCTCGGCTTCATCTAATATGCATCTGATTCCTTCTAGTGTAGTTTTTATTTCAGTTATTATATTCTTATTGTTGTCTGGTTCTTTTTAATGGTTTCTCTGTCCCTTTTAATGTTTGCTACAACTTTGTTAAATTCTCACTACGTTTATTAAGCATTCTTATAATTAGTCTTTTGAACTCTATATCTGGTAGATTGCTTTTCTTATTTTGTTTCGTTCTTTTTTCTGGAGGTTTTTTTTTTTTTTTTTCCTATTCTTTCCTTTGAGACATGTTTCTATTTATTAAATAGATCTGCTATGTCTCCAGGTTTTGGTAGGGTGACCTTAGATAGTACATGTCTTGTGGGGCTCCAGGAGTGTCACTCGTGTAGGTTGTGTGTGCCCCTCTGTTGTTGTAGTTGAGTCTCGATTGCTGTTGGCATGTCAGTGGATGGGATTCACCCTCAGGCTGACTGACTGTGAGAATTCGACACAACCACAGCATGTGAGCTATTGTGCAGCTGCTGACCCCGCAGAGTGGGATTTGATCCAGTGCATATGGTGCCTTCTCAGACCACCCTTTCATTTTGCTGAGTTTGGAACTGATTGTGTCGTGGTCTGCTATGATCTGAAACTGGTCACCGGGTGTTTTGGTTCTGTGGTTTCTTGGGGCGGTGAGTAGGCTTTGGTGCCAGCCAAGGTCAGCTGTTGCCTGTGACTGGCCCAGGGCTACCTGATAGGAGCTATAAAACTTTCTGAGGTGGTAACTGCCTATGCTGGATCTGAAGGCATGTGGTGGAGGCCATGCTGCCACTCAAGAACGGCAGCCACAGCCCCAGGCCTAGGACCTTTCATCAAAAGACACAGAGAGTCTGAGGCCTGTGTCTGCCTGTCAGCTGCTCATAAGGCTCATCTACTGAAAGAGCCTTATGCCATACAGAGTTAGGTGTGATGGGGTCCCAGGAAGTTATCGGGTTGGAGTGAGAGGTAATCACCAGGCTAATGCAGACTCAGGTTTGGCCATGTGAGAGGGGGGCTCGATACAGGCAAGCTGGCGCTTACCTGATGGCGGTGTGGGAGGAGAATTCGACACAGGAAGCATGGTCGCTGTCTCTCCAGTCTTCCCCCTGAAGCCACACAGCTCATATTCTCTCTGAATGTCTTTGGTGCCTTCCAAACCACTGTTTCCCTCTTAGGGCCCAGGATGAACGCTTGAGAGTGAGTGGGTCTGTGTGTGAGCAATTTAAGAGAATGCCTAAGTTTCTAGCTACCTTCCCTTTCACCCCAATGCGTGGAATTCCTACTGATTTTTACAGCCAGATGTTTTAGGGGCTTGTCCTCTAGACACTGGTGCACTGGGTTGGAGACCTCCGTGTGAGCTGGAAACCCGTTGTTTCTCAGGAGATCCCCCAGCAGCTGAGACATGCCCCCCAATTCTCAACTGCCCCAACCCTTAGTTATAAGGTTTCCATTCTGCTAGTCTTCAGATGGTACTGCAGGTTTATTTTTCTATAATTTAGTTGTAATTTTGATGTAATCTTGTGGGTAGGCAAGCACAGTATTCACTAACTCTGCCATCTTTACTGAAACTTATAATAAGTTTTAAATTTTATTATGTTTTATTACATATTAAATTATGCAGATTAAATATATAGCATAGATAATTTATACACCAAGTGCTACTAACAGAACAAAATGTTTACTTGTACTGAATGAATGATGAGGGACTCTTTAAAGGAGTCTCTCCTGTCAACTTGTGATCTATGTGAAAAAGTCATCACAAATTCCTCCCTAATTAGCTCATACAGTAAAGAATATTTTATGCGAAAGAGAGTCAAATTTAATTATTGAAGCATTTTCTGTCAGGATGGGCTTAGACTTATGATGACTCAATTTAAAAAAGTTATACTATATTAACATTTAGTTGAAATATTACAGCATTACTTACATAAAAGTTCTTTAAAGTTAATTAGAAAAAGATCTGAGATGTTTTGCAAAGAAATATAATTAAAATACTTTTGCGTCAGAGTTAGGAATTAAAGTTTGCAAGTGTGTATATATTCCTTAACTGCTCTATGAGGGTACTATCTCATCTCTCTCTCCTCTCTTTCTCCCTTTCATTTTTTTTTTGTGGTTGCATATCTGAGGTTTGGTTTCCGATAAATATTCACATTTTTAATAAGAAAGATGACTATGAAAATTTAACATTAACTTTTTGTGTAATATATATAGTATTAAATTCAAAATTAGTTAAAAAGACAAAGTCTTCAAAATTGTTATCTTTTATATAGATATAAAATCTATGTGGCACCAATAAAATTGTATTGCAAATACTATATGCATTGCTTGTTATTTTAGCAAAAGGATATACAGTTCTCTGCTTTCTAAATCACTTATCCTACCTGACCCCATTACAAACTTACTGCAATAGATCCAAGCAAAAATAACTAAAACGTTTGTACAGGTTTGGAAAGAACATAATTCCACATGGGTACAGAATAAGTGAGGTTTTTATAGCTCCAAATATGTGTTTTCTTATTGAATTTGCACCTGCTTAAAGTTCAGTCAAATTATGGTGCATGGGCCAGTTCTATTTTCCATTTTCTTTGTGAATTAAAAGTAAAATAAACGTGCAATTGAGCCTAGACAGCAGATGGTCTGCAATAGGTACAAACATATTGTACCATATGCCTAAGTGGTACTCTCAGAAAGTATTTGGCACTACTAAAATATTTTATTTGCAATAGACATATGAATATACATACAGTACTACAATTAAGGATAAAGTGACTGATTCACAGCTCATCATTAGGGAGAAGTATGGCTCGGAAATAGGTTTCGCACTCCAGCTGGAAAACAGCAGCTTCCTCTCTTGAGCTCTGATGACACAGAGGAAAGCAAAGTCGGCCTCTGGCGGTAAGTCTGCGGAGA
>PVKU01005919.1:0-113819 GCA_004027475.1 Anoura caudifer | reverse complement strand
AAGAGACCTTACAGGCAAGAAGGGGCTGGAAAGAAGTATTCCAAGTCATGAAAGTCAAGGACCTACATCCAAGATTGCTCTATCCAGCAAAGCTGTCATTTAGAATGGAAGGGAAGATAAAGTGCTTCTCAGATAAGGTCAAGTTAAAGGAGTTCATCATCACCAAGCCCTTATTATATGAAATGTTAAAGGGACTTATCTAAAAAAAAAGAGATAAAAAATAGGACAGTAAAAAGACAGCAAACTCACAGATATTAACAACCACACCTAAAACAAAATCAAACTAAGCAAACAAGTAGACCAGGAGCAGGAACACAGAAATGGAGATCACATGGAGGGTTTGCAACAGGGGAGGGGGAAAAGGTACAGAGAATAAGTAGCATAAATGGTAGGTAGAAAATAGACAGGGGGAGGGCAAGAATAGTGTGGGAAAAGTAGAAGCTAAACAACTTACAAAACATGGACATGAACTAAAGGGGGGAATGTGGGTGGGAGGGGGTGTGAAGGGTGGAGGGGAATGATGGGGGAGAAATGGGACAACTGTAATAGCATAATCAATAAAATATAATAAAAAAAAGAATGTTGAAGGTCAAAATTTTCTCAACAGACATAAAGCAACCCTCTTTAAAAGTTGCAATTTAGAACACAGTAGTGGCTGCTATTGGACTACCAAAGGTGAACTGTGAAACTTACAGCAAAAAATGTTTTATGATATTAGGGGAAAAATATATAATGTATTTTTAATCTTCAAAAAAGACTTTCTTACAAATAATTATAAATACCATTTATTGAACCAGGCAGCATAGCTGGTTTATCTACTTTGTCTTATTAAATACTCATATGCCCAGATCTACTGTAAATTAATTTTTAAAGCTCTACAGGCTTAAATTCATTGCACTAGCAACTCTTCTCTCACAAGATGTTTGGTAATTTATAAATCTTTAAGGAGGAACAGAACTGATGATTCAAATTACAGAAAAGGAATTATTGCTAATCCCCAAATCTTTTAAAAAGATGTGTGTATATAACACATCTTTTAAAAAGATGTGTGTATATATATACACACATATATACACTTCAGCCCTGACCAGTGTGCCTCAGCTGATTGGGCATCTTCCTGCAAACTCAGGGTGGAGGGGGTGGTCAGCAGGTCAGCTGCTGGTCAGGGCATATGTCTGGGTACAGGTTCAGTCCCCAGTCAGGGCACATATGAGAGGCAACTGATTGATGTTTCTCTCTCACAGCAATGTTTCTCTCCTTCTCTCCCTCCCTTCCCCTCTCTCTAATGATAAATAAATCAAATCTTTGAAAAAGGATATATGCACACACATACACACACTTCAGAGCCAGCTTTTCTTTTTAGGAGGAATGAGTCAGCAAATACTGAGAGGGTACCTACTGAGTCTCAGGGTAAGACATGATCCTTGTCCTCAAAGGAGTGCAAGGACACAAACCGAACACATTTGAAATAAGAGTAAACAGAAAACTATGTATCTGTTCAAAACTATGTGATGGGACCAGTCCGGGAAGGCAAACATGCTTTACCTTGCGTGCCAGCTCAGCCCATTGGTATGACTGCCTGCAGCTGTGCCAAGGATTGTGAGGTCAGGGCCAAAGCTCAATGAGGAATGCCCACCACAGGGCAGGAGTGTATACTCTGTGGCTATGCAAACCCTGCTCTAACATACACAGAAGCTCAGAAAGAGACTGTCGTTATGGCTTACCGTCCATTAGGATTGTGCTGAATAGTCTGAGGGTAAATTTCACAGCTGCCCATATCCTTTACCGCCAGGGGCAATCTTTCTCCATCTTTAATTTCAGCATCTCCCATTGCTTTTAGGTTGGCCTGCTGGATTTCTGAATGCTTAGCCCAAATTATCTTTCCGTTGGCATCCATGGACATGGCAGGTTCCTCCCGACCAAGCTGAAAGAATGACAAATGACTCTCAGCAATGAAAAGGAAAAGCAAAACCACAACACAATAAACAGTTCCTACTTTCTTTTCTTCCACTTCATATCTCCAGTGCTTAATCTCTTGTGCTTAATAAAAGCAGTGCTAGTTTAACAAAACTGGTGACTTGGAAAATGACTGTACTAAAACACAATGAAAATTGCTTCCCCTGGGCCCATCTATTCAGAGAGATGTTATAATTAATGATTACCTTAACAATGATACTCCCTTCATCATAGCCCAAAGCAACGTTGTTGGACCCTCTCAGACTGGCCACACACCACACCCTCTCCATCCCATAATTCAATGTGCTCTCAAGGCGATAGGTGCTTGAATGCCATATACGCACAGTTCCTAAAAAGAAGAATGAAATACTCCTTTAATTTAAATGTCAACAATGAATTGTGTCAGGTAAACCAGACACATGGAAGTCTATTATTGAAACACAAAACACTTCCTGGCAGCTTAATTTTTTTAAATCTATAGTCTATAAGTGATTTTATAAAGCAACATAAGCAAATTAGTAATAGAAAATATGTAAGAAACTAAAACTAAGAAATGTAATTTTAAATGTGAACTAATAAAAAGATTTCCTGGCTACAGTACATATTATGTGCCAGGTGCTTCTTACATGTGATTTCTTCTCAGCCTTTCCCTATAATCCTATGAGGTGGATAAGTCCATTTCCAATTCATAATTTGCCCAAACCACACATCCACGCAGTGGCAGACCCTGAATTTGACCCCAAGTTTTACACTCCAAAGCACAGGCTTTTTCACTTTTTCTCTAGGGCTTCTGGATGTCCTCTTTTTTAAGTAATAGAGTCAAAACACATCAGGATGATGATGATTATGTCCCCTTACTCTTATATTTTAAGTAGTCTACTCTAATAAAAATGTTTAAAATCCTTGGAAAACTCCTATTTCAATGCAGAGTTCTACCTGACTTAAATATCCACTTAGTAATTATAGGCATAGGAATAAACATACTTTTCCAACTTACCATCTTCGGAACCTGTGATGATGATTGGCAACTCAGGGTGAAAACTGGCACAGGACACATTTTGGGCATGTCCCTCCAGTGTCTGCACACATGTTTTGTTCTGTAATCAGACACAAGAAAGTTGTTTTTTTTTCCAGAAAACATTTTTATTAGTGAAAAACAAGTAACTCATCCTTAATTTTGCCAGGTGCACAAATATATTATAAATAACAGTGGTTGTGACACTCTAAAAGTATTCAGTAAGACAATTTTGAAATAGGATTATTTTGTATATACATATATAATAGTACAGGCAAATGTAAATGTAAATATCACATTTAAAGACAAAAACACACCTACACTCACACCCCCCAAAAGATCTCTGGTTTGCATCTGAGTATTTTTCCCCAAATTCCTACAATAATGTCTTTAATGATTTTTTTCTGTAT
Source organism: Anoura caudifer (assembly GCA_004027475.1). NCBI lineage: Eukaryota > Metazoa > Chordata > Mammalia > Chiroptera > Phyllostomidae > Anoura > Anoura caudifer. The sequence goes on along the minus strand of PVKU01005919.1, from coordinate 110,438 downwards.
TTACATACAAAACTGGTTTTCTAGCCCTTGTTTTATTAACTGCTTGAGGGAATTTTTATGTGAGAAACAAAAAAATAAAACTTGACAAAATCTTGAAGATAAAAACTATTGTTAACAAGAATTCATAAGTAGGTTTGTAAGAGTCTATGTGGCAAAATGGCTATACCATGGCTATTTCATAACATTATTCATTGACCTGCTAGTTTTCAAATATAAAGAAGTCTGCCACTGATGACACTAGAGGATGTACAAATTCATTTTAATTAAAATGTTAAAATTTCTTTTTAATCTGTTAACAGTTTTATTATTATTTCTTTATGTTAAATATCATGGGGAAGGATTATAAGGATGAAAAACTCAGTTAACAACTACCTCACAAGGAATAAGAAAAATTCCGCCATGATATTAGCAAAGGTAAAGGAGAAAATTTACACTGTAAGAGGTGCCATTTCCCCACAGAATACCTCTTGGCATTGCCTGAATGAGTGGAATTAGCAATCGAAGTAAATCATATTTCAAGAAGTAACAGCAACAGATAAAATTTAAAGGGATTATTAAAATAATATTTCTAAGACTGAACAATTCTTGAACTCTTATTAAAACCAAAAAGAAAGACCAATCCTTTATTTATGAACTTCATAAAGGATTGAATGTGTAGCTGACATCTGCTAGTGATGATCTGGTAATGCACAATTTGTCTGGTAGCTGAACAGTTTGTTTTTATTGTGTTTTCTAACCCTAAGAGATCATTGAAGGCAAAGGCTATATGATGCTGTAAACACATGCAAAAAAGTTCACCATGGGCCAACTACCAATGAATTGGTAGGTAAACAACTCTTTTTCTTGGTCAAGAGAAAGTAAAAGAAATAGCACTCTGCATGCTTCACTCTGCAAGCTGAATTTCCCTAGAAAGAATCCAATGGAAATGGCTGCAATTACAACAAGAAATAAAGGAAGAGAAGAGGACTGGTGACATTCTCTCTGAAGGATGCAGATGAGGCCTATCCAGATTTATCTGAGTGTGCTACCTTTCTGAGCTTTAAGCCTTCATCTCTCAAGTGTCAATTTTCTTCTGATAGCGTCATCATTTCTGAAGTCTTTTACACTTTTTCCGTGAGTTTTCTTGTTTCAGTACGACTGAGTGAAACACATGTGGTTTTGGCATGGGTCCATCTTGTTCAGATGCACTCACAGAACAGCTTTGTTAGGTTCCATATAATTCAATTTATTGTTTTCCTTGGGCATTTCAAAAACACATCCAATTTAGAATCCCTTAAATCATCAGGTATTGCCTCTTTCCACAAAGCTTCCACATCTGAAATGCTTGGTGGGGCAAAAACTGTACCATAAACTTGTGTTTACTCTTTTCACTGGGATCACAGTTGAAAGGCTGCAGCATTACTGACAGTCACAGTCAACCCTGGGTCAGTAATTCCACTGCTGGGCCTCACACAATACCCACGAGGTGCTGCAGCCTTCGCTTTGAAACACACTTTCTATCCATTGGATTTCACAACTTAAGATTTGTAGCGGCCACATTCGTGAAGGAGCATTTCAATTTGAGGTCTGTGGGAGGGTGGAGGACCATAACCTGCTTGTTCCCCACCATGGCCCCAGAGGCAGACGCCATCAAAGAGACAGAGCAGACATGCACCCACAGCAGCAGCTGGCTGGCTGAGGATAGGGGACTATGCTGGCAAGGGCTCAGCGGAACTCTGTGATCGACCAGCGGCTCTGGGTCTCACAACTAACTCAACCCCACACCAGCTGCCGCCGTCCAGCCACATGCACTGCGATCCTCAGCGCCCCACATGACGACTTCTGCATGTCTATGGTGGGTGCCCGGCAGCCAGGAGCCTAACATTTCTAATTTCTACTATTAAATAAAAAATAAACATGATAGCATTTTATTTTTTAAATTGTGATAGGCATTTGTTTTCATTTTTATGGGGAATTCTGGGACTACAATGTAGGTATGAATAATGAAGCCTTAAGTTATTATGCTAGGAACAGAGTTCAACAATTCAAGTTTTAACTGTCTTGTAAGAAACATTAAGAAGCATTTCTAACATATAGCAAGTAAAATTATAAAAGACTGTACCTGATAGTCCCATATTTTAACCAGACGGTCATCTGCACCTGAAATGAGGTACGGTTTGTCGCCACCACTGTAATAATCAATGCAATTCACGCCTTTCTCGTGTCCCTCCAAAGTGAAGTTTGGTGATGAAGAGCCTAGCTGCCAGACCTGCAGAGAGGAACAGCATCTGTCAGTCAATATGGGGTCTTGCTTTTCAGAAGACAGCTCTACCACACCTCTGACATAACATAAAAAATGTGAAAGCCCAGGAGAGAGAAGCTAAGAACATTCATTTTTTTTTCCACCCATTTGTCTTTGTCCTTTCTCACTTCACCTGAATTTCTAGGGGCCAGAATCACTCTGGTATAATCTGAAAATGCCACTTTCCAGGCTTCAATCCATATAGATTATGATTCAGTGGCACAACAACGATCTTAGGAAACTAGATTTTAAAAAAATCCTCATCCAAGGATATGTTTTTATTGCTTTCTTGCGGAGGGAGAGAGACAGAAACATCAGTGCAAGAGAGAAACATCGATCAGTCGCAACCCTACTGGGGATCAAACCCACAACCTTCTGGTGTATGGGATGACATTCCAACCAACTGAGCCACCTGGCCAGGGCAGAAAACTAGATTTTTAACAGACACACCAGGTGATCCACAGGCAACACTGAGAAAATTTAAGGGTAGGAAATGATTTTATGAGAGATTTCATGTAAAGCTAATGAAAGTGGATTTAGTGAGATGTATTAAAAAGAAAAAATACTGCTGAATTAAAGTATAGAAAACTAGTCAAACATCACTACAGCATTCATGTTAAGCTTTATCTCTTTACAAATATTTAATGAGCACCTACTATGTATGAGTCCCTGTGGGAAATACATATGTTTATTACTTACTGTATACAACAAACTTTACTACAGCCAAAGAGAAGACAATTCTTATTCTCAAGACATCTAATTTAGTGAAAAAAGCTTAAAACTAATTTCAAATTTTCCAACCTATGTCAAAGCAAGGGTGATACAACGAAAGGAAAAAGATCAAAACCCTAATATGTTCAGGCATATAATATTTAATAATAATTAGGCTGTCAAATAACATGTTATATTAAGTTATAGGAAAAAATATTATACAGCTATAAGCATACATGTGTAAGCAAGAGTTAATACAATATATCATTTTAAATCTCTGCATATAGAGATATGTTAAATATTACGATGGAAAAAGAAATGTGACTGCATTCACTGCAACACATGTTCAGCATCTAGTACAGGCAAGACACTGTGCTGCTTGCTAATGAATGTCTGCTTGAGTGAGGTGGGTGACACACAGTTCCTGCCCCAAACATCACCATTTCAGGGGATAAAAATTTCCGAAGGCACATTATTATTCAATGTGAAGGCCATAATAGAGGCAAAAAGCAATAAGTGAATGGGATGAGCATGACTAGCTCTGTCTGGAGGTGAAATGGATGTCTGAAGAGAGCTTCTCAGAGCAAATAATTGTGCTAAGCCTTGAAGAATGAGTAATTCACCAGAGGAAAATAAATCAAAAAAGGGAGAATAAAAGGTACTGCAGGCAGAGGGAACAGGTAAATAAGGTAAGATTCTGTGAACAGTGATAGCATCTCTAGAGAACGATGACTATACCAGGGTTATAGAAGGTATCTCATAATTTAGCGGAGGCTAGTCTTGGAAGCCCTTGTATTCCACACTAGGCACTGGAATTTTATCCTTATGCTGGCAACTGATAGGACAGAATCCAGGTTTCAGAAAGACAACCGGCAGTATGGAAAAACAGAGTAAGAAAAAGAAAATGGAGGCAGATGAACTTTAAGTAAAAATCAGATCCACAATCAGCAGAGGTAAACAACAAATACACTAAAAGGAGAAGAAATAGTAACGTAGAGAAGATACAGGCATTTTTTAAATTTTGGGTTTGCAAAGGTTTAGTAAGTCTTAAAATATTGTTTCCACATGGAAAAACACTCGTTCACGAAGAATATCGAGTTGCCGCAATATTTTTCTAAACAGATGCCTTTCTGGATCAAAATGAGAAGTCCTAGTTTGACTTCAAAATGAGACTTTGAGAGAAACTTCTAAGATGGGAACAACTTTCTGGGCAGCCACTAGTAAAATACCTGAAACAACTGTATTTCACAAGTAACCCTAACTGACACAAATAATGAACATCCTACCTTGATAGTTCTGTCCAAAGATGCGCTGGCAAACTGATTGTTGTCTTTGGGGTTGATCACAATCTGCATAACATAATGGGTGTGTCCTTCAAACACCTGTGAGCAAGACCATTTTTTATCCCAGTCCCAGAGCTTAATAAGCATGTCATCTAGGCCAAAAAGAAAGTCTCAAGTTAGCTACAATTTTTATGTCTTTCATTCAAAAGTAAGCAGTCTCTGTGCCTTTTAAGGCAGCAGATCTAACACAAATCATACATTTCAGGACTTTCAGAAATAGTATCAGGATTGAATAGATTTTTCAAAATCCTATTTATTCTAAGAATAAACTTAACTCTCTACAAAAAAGTGGAGATAAAAAGATAAATTACCAATAGCAAATCTAAAAATTTCATGAAAATACTAAGGACAGACTCTGGGCTTTACAGAATGCAAAGGAGTAATGCAAGTTTGATTAGCATGTAAATATGACTGAATAATGATGGTCATAACTATTCAAGGAATAAGCATATCTCTTATAATACAAGATTGGTTTAAAAAGTTTGAATTACGTCTCAATTTTTAACTTAAAAATGTTTCAAAGAGCTATTACCAATTCAGTGCAACTTGTTTTAATTGTGATCCAAAAGGCCCACTGTTTTATACATAATACCAAGGAGCAAACTAGTCTGAATGTAAAGGTAACACTGACAAGGGTACATGGCAATCTGCCAAAGCTCACTCATCAACATATAAATGAGCTCTCTGTTCAACAGATGTTTAAGCATCTAGACCTTCAGGTCTTCTCTGACAGGAACCAGACCAATTCTGCTATATAAATTCTAAATAGAGTTCTATTTCATTAAAATATAAAAGCAACCAGCATCAATAGCAAGTTAATGGATTTAAATAGTTTAAAGGCTGTTTGGAATTAGAACTCTACTTGTAAGAGCAGTGAAGAATTACAAGTCTCACTGAACAGAAATCTCTCAAAGAGATGCACATGCCCCAAAAGGGGTCACCTCTTACCACTGCTGGTTAGAATGAAAGGCTGGGTTGGATGAACAGCGATACAGCGAATGTAGTCTGAGTGTGCTTCAAACATATGAACTCTCTCCAGAGTATTGTAATTGAACACTCTAATCTGCATGTCATCCTAGAAATGGAAATTTTAAAATTATCATTACAGTTATGAATTGTGCGAAAAATTATACTATAGGCTCATGTTATAGAGTTCATGTTTCAAAACATTGCGCTAATTTACAAAACTAATCAAGAATCAAAATTCTGTAACTCATTTATATAATCTTTGACCAATTCAGGAAATGGACCTAGAAACTCATGTAATTAATTACTCACCGCTCCTGTCACAACCCAATTCTTCCTTGCAACAAACTTGGCAGCTCGAACAGGAAGATCACACACTTCAAATGTTTTCACCAGCGTCTTTAAAATTTAACAAGAATATACACTTTGAGTTATGGGAAAATAACTGAAAAATCTATTGTTATACTTTAAACATCGAATTATTTAGATCACTTCTTATTTAAAAATATTGTCGGGCAAAAATATGAAAGCTCAACAGTCAAGTTAAAAAACAGATCAATCATGTTTTGCTTTAACAGGTTCTTAAACTACTTATAAAAGGTAAGAAAAAACGAATGTCCATGAGATGGAACTCCAGATCCTCTGCGCTCCAGCCCTTCCCTACTTCTCTAGCCTCATCTGTGGCTACTCTCAAACTTACCTTTCCTCCTGTTCCCTCAGCCTGAAAACCCACCCAAAGCACTTTACACACCCCTTTCATAACTTTACACCCTCAAAATCATGTGTTTAACGTCAGTCCTTCCTGCTGGGCTCCCTGAGGGTGGAAATCTTGTTTACCAATGTATTCTCAGAGCCTGAAACAGTGACTGGAAAACAACCAGTGTGTTATATTTGTTGAATGAATCAGCTCTTAGTTTCTTTTTAAAATGAAACCCATAAACCTAGGATATAATTTTTCTGTACACTTTAACGTATGTATCCACACAAATGCTATTTATCTCTTTTTAGTACAACATGAAAACAGTGACTTAAATGTACCTTCAAGCTGCCCCAAAAGAAGTAATATACACAGGATAAAGGGAGAGAACTAGGAGACCTTCCTAGAAAGAGCAAGTATGAATGCATTTCTTTGTTCTCTCACTGTGATTCCTTGTTCTTTAAAATTCTGAAGAATCAAACTATCATTTTTCAATCTCTCTTTTTGTACCACAGAGTAATAAAAACAGCACAGTCTTACTGATTGAGTAACCACATAACTAAACAAAAAGAACAGGGACTAGTTCATCAGAACTGTTGAGCCTACTCCAGCTTGAGAAGCTTCTTCAGACAAATAATGAATAAATGAGGACATCAGCTTCAACCTGTACAAATGCTACCAGTCGACTGCAATCTGTAAGATGACAGACAAATCCATGAAAGCTCACAGGAGGAGCCAACAAACCTAGGGATCTGTTGAGCAGTAAAAGAAAAGCAGCTGTAGAACAAACAGTCACGTTCAGGTCCGCGTTAAGTGTTGTGGCTGATACAAATGACATGAGAGCTGGTTTCCACACTCTCAAAGCTAAACTATCTAAAGAGGGGGAAGTGCTGCACACTCAACACCCAATGTAACTTAGGGAAATAATGGCTAACGCACAGGTCTCGTACATGATTTGCCTAATTTTATTTAATCCATTTGACAATCTTGTGATGTAGGAAAGGAAACAATATCTTTATTTCAGATAAGTAAACTGGGCCTGAACCTGGTTGCAAGGCCTGCCTGTATAATTTAATTAGCAGGATGGTTTCAAATTCTAACATATTGATTTTTAACCATTGTAGCCACCACCTTAAAGAGTATATAATATCTCCTTATTTGAAGTTCAAGTACTTTGAATTTACTTCCACAAACCTTTTTGCCTTTAAGAATTTTGCTCTCAATATATATGAGTGGCAAGTAACTCCTACTGATGATAAAGTAAAAATAAGAAATAAAAAATAAAAAATAGGCCCTGGCTGGTGTAGCTCAGTGGATTGAGTGCGGGCCTACGAACCAAAGGATCGCAGTTTGATTCCCAGTACAGGGCACATGCCTGGGTTGTAGGCCAGTTCCCAGCAGGGGACGTACGAGAGGCAACCACACATTGATATTTCTGTCCCTCTCTCCTTCCCTTCCCCTCTAAAGATAAAATAAATAAAAATAAAATCTTTAAAAAAAAAATCAGGGAGAACCAAAGATGGATAAGCCATTCAACAAAGACTGAGTATACACTATGAGCCCGGCTGCCAGGTATGCCTTGGGAGCAACAATGGGAACTCAGACTAGAAAATCCCTGCTCTCAGAGAACCCCCATTCTTGAAGAAAAGAAAATTAAATAAGATATTGCCCATAAGATAAATTACAAAAGTGCAAGCAGACAAGTCTTGAAAGAGGGCACAGAAAATACAAAAGAGGAAAACAAGGCAAAGTAAATGGCCTGGATGTAGTGGGTTTGTTACAGTAAAGCCTAGAGAAGGGTAAGGGAAGGGCACCTGGGCTTTAGAATAAACAACGGGGAAATGACAGAGTTGAGGGATGGTTACACGGAGCTGACAGAGGGGTCCCTAGAAAGAATTAGCAAGTGTGGTGGGGGGAAGGGGAAGCATCAACAAATTTGCTAAGCATAAAATCAGAAAGGTTTCAAACATATGAATGAAGAAGTAGACCAAAAAGAATAAAAAAAAACAAAACCATGAAACAGAACATGTATTATCTGCTTCAAGGGAAAGGAATTCACAAGGTAAAAGATTTGAAATTACAGAGGAAAGAAATCCTGAAATAGTAATACAATAATAAATGGAATGTTCATTATTCATCGGTTCAACAAATAATTATTGAGCACTTACTATGTGTCAAGAGTCACAGGCACTTGGAAACAGCAGAAAACAAAGTGTTAATGTACAGTCATTGTTTCACCACAGGGACAAAAGGCTCTAGCAGGGTTTTAGGTTTACTCCTGATGTTACTGCCCTTAGCCTATTTCTGCCACCTTAAATCCCTCAAACGTGAATTTTTATCTGGACTCTAGAATTAACCTTGGACACTGAGGACAATTACTGTACAAGAGACACATAACTGTATGGTACAGTGCTGGCAATCTGTTCTGTCCTTCAGAAGAAAAAGATTAAGGATGGTCAAGAAAGACTAGAAAATATGATAAACTAATTTGAAGGGCACATTATTTACTTATATGAAAGAGAACAAAACAAGCATTTAAGGCGAATATTCTGTAAAATGCATATTCTCATATGTGTAATCAAAAGCTGACTACAAATATTTTTTATATAATTTATAATTTGTATGTCTGATTGACTTATCTACATATGCACTGGTGGAAAAATAAAATTAAAAATTCCATTCTTAAGACCATTAGACTATTCACTAAATAGAAAAGTAAGTACCATTAAATACCTTTTCTACAGCCAAGTAATCTTATATTGGTGCTGGTTTCCTTAATCTCAAAGAAAAGCTAATACTACTTACATCAGAATTTAACATTTATAGACTGTATATTAGAAGCCCCAAACAGTGTCTTCTACAAGCTATGCTTCTCTTTACTGAACACACTTTGAACCAATTTGAGGAAGCAGTCTGTATATAGTTCCTGGACTCTGTTATGCTATTTCTTCTCTCTCATTATAAACACAGTCTAACACAGTATTTCTAATAAAGTCCTTAGAAATTCCTACCTGTGTTTCATGATTCCAAACGCACACACTGCCATTGTAAAGACTCGCCAACATCCACGGCTCTGTAGGGTGTAAATCCACACTCTTAACTCGATCAGATCGAGCAGTTAGCTTTCTCTTGATATCAAGTCGTAGAGGCTAAGAAGAAACAACATGAAAAAAAATTAAACTGTTATGTCAAATAAAATGTTTGAAATTGTATCCAAAAATAGTACATAAACAGACCTACAAAACAATTCAGTTTTTACTCTAGGAAATTGCAGACGTAGTATCAAGTCTAAACGTTTGGATGGAGAAGTAGATCGAAACAACAACAAAAAACCAGAATGAATATCATCCTCAACAAGGCAAAGGAATTCACAAAGTAAATTCTTCTGCTTCCTCACTCATACACACAAGAAATACAAATATTTAAAAGCTTAAAATTTATAGCAGCAGTTGTCAAACTTTTTGGTCTCAGGACCCCTTTATACTCTTAAAAAAGTTTTAAGGACCCTAAAAAAAGATTTGTATGTGAGTTATATATTGATATTTACCATGATAAAAACTAAAACTGAGACCACTTAAAATATTTATGTACTCATTCATTTTCAAATAACAATAAACCCATTTCATGTTAACTTAAATAACATACTTTTATGAAAAGTGTATTTTCAAAGAAAATTTGTTGAGAAGAGTAGTAATGTTTCACATTTTTATAAAACTTTAAATTCTGAATTAATAGAAACGTTGTTTTCTCCTATCTGCTTCTGCCTTCAATATGTTGTGATACGTTGTTTTGTTTGAAGTATATGAAAAAAACTGGCCTCACAAAGATACGTAGTTAGAAAGAAGTATTTTAACATTTTTTCCAAATAACTGTGGGTATACTCCTTTGATATCACACCAAAACTTAACAAGTGGTAGTTTCTTAAAGGTTAGTTGCTGTGTGAAATCTGAAACTATACAAATGAACTTTTTACACTTTGTTACTTAAAACCCATTGGTCTATTCTGTATTTTGAATAGATCCATGTATCATTTTGTAACGTCATACATCCGTTATTTGGAAAATGCTGGTTCAATGAATTACACAGATCTTCCAAATGTTGACATATTGCATTATACAGTATCAAAATCACATGTATTAATATCACCATCGGCCTCAACTGTTAAGTTTTAGAAATCTGTTAAGGTCAGTGATAGAACTTTTCTAAAATTCTAACTTACATGAGAAAGCTCTAATTTTATCATCAGCAAAAAATACTGTCAGGGGCTTCTTTCAGCTTTTAGAAAATATCTCCCAAACAATCAGGTCTGAACACTGTCAGCCAATGTTTCAAGTAAGGCTAGCAACTTAAACAACAGTACTCAACAGAAGTGCTTTATGCATACTTCCCATTCATCACACACAATAATTAAAAGATGTATACACAAGTGTTAATATGTGCTAAAATCAGTGTTTTGTTTTTTACTGCTTCATCGATGATATTCTAAATGAAACTGGCTTTTTTAAAAGAAAATTGTGAGACAGTAAAGAATACACCATCACCAGATTTGGTGACATTGCACCAGCAGTTTTATCTTTCATTCCTTTCTCAGCATCAGTACAAATGTCAACATAGTGAATAAGGCCCATAGTGTCTTACTATTAGGAAAATAGTTTTACTTTGTGGACCTCCTAAAAAAATATGGGGAACTCCTATGAGATAATGGACCACATTTTGAGAACCCTTGGTTTATAGACTGTCTGGTAAATAAATATAAAATATCTACTAAATCACCATTTCTGGCCATGTCATTAATGTCACATCAGAAAGTATTCTTAAGAAAGAGTTATTCATGAAGTCTTAGTAACCCTAAATTATAATATTAATCAAAACAGTATAGTATTGGCATAAAAACAGACATAGATCAATCAAACAGAATAGAGAGCCCAGAAATAAACCCACATATATATGTGGGCACGTAATTTATGACAAAGAAGCCAAGAACACATAATGGGGAAAGGCCGGTCTCTTCAATAAATGGTGCTGGGAAAACTGGACAGCCACATGCAGAACAATGAAACTGGACCCCCATCTTACACCACCCACAAAAATTAACTCAAAAAACGACAGTGTAAGACCAGAAACCAGAAAACAAAAAAAGGTCCTTGACATCCGTCTTAGAGGTGATTTTTTGAATCTGGCAACAAAAGCAAAGGCAACAAAAGTAAAAATAAACAAGTGGGACCACATTAAACTAAAAAGCTTCTCCATAACAAAGGTTAACCATCAACAAAATGAAAAGGAAACCTATCAAATGAGAAAATATAATTGTAAATCATATATCTAATAAGGGGCTAATAGCCAAAACATTAAAATTTCATACTAATCAATAACAAAACAAAAACAATCCAATTTAAAAAAGGGCAGGTGATCTGAATAGACATACTTCTAAAGAAGACACACAGGTGGCCAACAGGTATATGAAAAGATGCTCAACATCATTACTCTCAGGGAAATGCAACTCAGAACCACCATAAGATATGACCTCACACCTGTTAGAATGGCCCTACCAAAAACACAAGAAATAACAAGTGTGGGTGAGGATACAGAGAAAAGGGAACCCTTGTCACACTTGGTGGGAATGTAAATTGGTGCAGCCACTAGGAAAAACAGTATGGAATTCCTCAAAAAATTATAAATAGAACTATATAATCCAGCAATTCTACTTTTGGGTATTTATCTGAAGAAAACAAAAACACCAACTCAGAAAGATACCTGCACCCATCAATGGGTGAAGAAATATGATACATATGTATACATACTATAGTGGAATATTATTCAGCCATACAAAGAATGAAACTTTACTATGACAACATGGATGGATTTTGAGGGCATTATGCTAAGTGAAATAAGTCAGACAGAAAAAGACAAATACTGTATAATGTCACTTATGTGTGGAATCTTTTAAAAAAACTCCCCAAACTCATAGCTCTGTTCACAGAGAACAGACTGGTGGTTGCAAGGGGCAGGGTGCAGGGGCTGGTGAAACGGGGGAAGTGAAAGGGAGCAGACTTCCAGTTATAAAATAAGTCATGGGATGTAACACACGGTGCCGTGACTATAGTTAATAATACTGTGTTGCATGTTTGGAAGTTGCTGAGAGTAGATCTTAAAATTCTCACAAGAAGAAACAGATTTTTGTAACTATGTATGGTGATGAATATTAATTAGACTTACTGTGGTGATCATTTCACAAGATGTATATATAAATATCTAATCACTATATTGTGATTATTGCTATATTTCAATTATATATTGAAACTCATACAACACCGTATGCCAATTATACCTCAAAAAAAAAAAATTAGAGTTCTTTGGAGGAAAGTAGATTTATTTTGATAATAACGCTAGACAACGTAATGTGTGATCAATATGGGTTATATCTAGGTCCATGAAGGCCTTTGGAGCAAATGGAAGTGTTTATAATATTTTAATTGATTTAGGTTGCAGGAACCTAATGGAAAGCAGAACAATTTTAAACAAGAACTCTAGTTTAAAACTGCCTTTTATGCCCTGGCTAAGTAGCTAATGTTGGTTAGAGCACTGTTCTGCCAAGGTTGCTGGTTCAATCCCCGGTCAGGGCACGCACAAGAATTAACCAATGAATGCATAAATAAGTGGAACAACCAATTGATGTCTGTCTGTCTCTGTCTCTCTCTCTCTCTCTCTCTCTCTCTCTCAGCAATTAACCTGCCTTTTCAACTTGGATTCCTCATCTAAACCACAGAACAGATAATGATTTAAATAACAATTTTCTTGATTCTCCCAAAGATACCATTCTAGGAGAACTTTCATATATAATACATGATGCCTTATGGCAGCAGTCTTAATTCTCTTTTAGGCAAATTGAGGAAGACTGATTTAAAATGTATTTCCCCTTCAATGGCTCTTAAACATAAACTACAAGTTTATCTGGCAAGTTGAGCTACTGCCGAACTTTTATTTTTGTGAACTTCCATAATGTTCATTAATGGAGCAGAAATTTAAGGTTACTTTCCAACTCAAAATGAAGATTGCTAGATAATTTTGGCAAAGACAATTTCCTGAAACAAAACAAACACCTCACAAGGCTTTTGTTCATCTTTTTGCACCTGTATCAAATTTGGGTCACTGATTACTTCGAACCTTGTTCTCACTTCTATACACTCCTCACCCACTTTTAGCAACACCTGTACCCCTTATTTTACTTTACTCCCCCCTTACTTATACTCCCCAACCTGCACTCCTTAATTTCTTCAGAAGATTAGAGTTCTTTGGCTCTGCTCTACCATCACCACAAAAAATGTTTCCACTGTCATCCCTTCCCCTCCATCTCAAATTTTCTACTTTCAAACCACCATCTTCACAATCATTGCTCATTCAAGGAACATGGCCTTTTACTTCATCCATTTCTGAATTTTGCCTCATCACAAATTTTAACTTTTTCTGATCTCTTCTGAGTCAACAAACATGCAGTGTCTATTATGTACCAGGAACCACGGTGAGGACTTTCACTAAGCCACCACATCTCATACTTTTCCTCTACTAAGTGAGGAAATTAGACACTTACAAACTGTGTATAGTTTATCATTAAGTGTTTTAAATAACTGATTACTGAGCAAAAGTGATGCTCCAAGAAAGTGGGCCAGGGAATAAGACATCCTACTATACCTTTACCTTCCCCTACTACACAAATTCTTTTCAAAAGTACAGCCAAGAAAAAGCTCTTGCTATACTTCTCTCAACATGTAAGTGACTGCTTTGAATAAGACATTGTACTAGGCATTCTGGAATACAAAGATTAAGCTACTCATATTGTACCCTCAGCTCTACATGTCTCCCTCCATCTCCCAAAAGCTGGATTCATTTAGGACTCAGCTGAAATGCTACTGCCACCACTATGAGCTTTCTGATTACCCTAGCCATAAATAGCATTTCCTTTGGGACCTTATACATTAAATTTTAACCTCTGAAAATGTGTACACGTCCCTTTTTGATTTCTGGAGTGGATGCTCCTTAAAGGCAGGGTCACTGCTTATTTGTCTTTATCTCCAGAGCACCTTATATAGATATTATCTTGGAGATAGTGTGGTCTGGTTCCAGACCACTGCAATAAAGCAAGTCAAATGAATGTTTTGGTTTCCCAGTGCACATAAAATGTTTACACTACACTGTAATCTATTAAGTATACAATAGCATTGTGTCTAAAAAAAAAAACAATATAACAACTAAAAATGCTAACCATCATCTGAGCCTTCAGTGAATTACAATCTTTTTGGTGGTAGAGAAGCACAATAAAGCAAAAGCAAAATAAAATGAGGTATGCCTGTATCTGGGTACAGGGGTTTAGGATAGACCATATAGCCCAGGTCTAGAGAATCATGCTGAATTCAAATTTCACTTCCAGCATTCATTAAAATGTGCAATAGTAGGCAAGTTAACTACTCTCAGGCTAAAGGAGTGATAATACAATTATCTATCTTTTAGTGTTATGGAAATAAATTCAGTGTTAAACAGAAGAGTGCCTGGCCTACTGTTTATTTATAACTCACTCTCCCAGGTATAATAAGAATTAGAAGGCAAAAGTTTAGCAAGGTGCATGGAACATAGTAAACACTCTCTCTTAAATGAGTGAATAAATGTATTCATTCTGTATCTTAAGCAAAAGATTATAAATTGTGTTAAAAATGAAGAAAATTATAGAAATATATCCTTTAATGTCCAGATTACAAAACAAAACTTAATGAGGCAGAGCCAAGGGCCTTTCCCCAAAATGACCATTACTGAAAGCAGAGCAGACCGCAGACCCAAGTAGGTCGTTGATACAACTTAAAAGACTCGAAGTCTTGTTCAGGGGCTCTGAACCTCGTGACCCAAGAAAGTTCAGGGATAAGACTGGGGGGGTGTCTGTGAGTGAACCCACTGAAATTTTATGCAACATGGTGTTTCTCTACGCATTTTTCTGGGAGTATCCGTAACTTTCAACAGCTTGCCCTAGGAATCAATCTCTGTTGTAGTTCCAACTGCCTCAATTAGCCTCATACAAACTTAATTTTAAGTTTTATTTTTTAACTGCCAGATGAGGAACTTTAACTTATTAACACCGAAGTTCTTCAAGCTCCAAATTCTTTGAACCTGTGCTTCATAACAAGCGAAAAGAAAAAGGAAAAAGGCAGGAAAATGTTTAAATATAAAATAAAATACTTTCCTACTTTTTTTCCAGAAAGGATATTTTTACACTGCTTTTTTTTTTAAATTATAACACTCTTGTGAAAAGGTATTTCAGAGCATTTTTGAGGGGGAGGGTGATAATTAAAAAAGAAGTGCTGCCATTCTCACCAGCCACCAGATTTGCAAATGCAGAAAATAAGGCAAGTTTTATAAACAACTCTCTCACCCTTCTTTTCCCCTCAGAAACCTAAGCCAGAATCTCAAAGCATTTGGAATCCCACTTTTGACTCCATATACACTTTGCTTTTTCTTTTTTGCTCCTCTGCTTAAGCTCGTAGTTTGTGATCAGCACACACACTATTACCAGGATTAAGTTCAACCAGAATGCAAGACCAGCTGTCACTGTTTTAAGGGCAGAATGAGGTAATTTTGCTAAAGCCTTCTACTAAGTTCATTTACGGCCTTCTGTATTTCCAAAGTGGACCAGGGCCACGGACCCCGCTGCAGACTTCAGGACCTCCGTCAAAGGCCATAAGCACCAGTGGAGTCAGGGACAGCCCCCCCGCCCCGCGCCCAATTCCAGGTATTGCTTCCCGAAACCACCCCAGTCTCCTGGGTCTCACCGCCTCCTCACGAACACAAACTGGACCAGGACCCCACAAGGCCTGAAGCGGCGGCCGCAGCGGGAGCCCAAGCCGCTTCTTACCGCGGCCCCCAGACCAAGATTCCCATGCACTGTCCTCAGACCACGGGGTCTCGCTCCCTCCTGCAGGGTCTGGACCTACCATGGCTCCGTCGGTCCGAACTCGGACACAGTCACTTGAAACCCGCAACGAAGTCCCTGAAGAGACTCACCCACCCGCTGACCGACGGACTGACTGACGTGGAACTTCCGGGAAGCGATTCTCGCGATAGTGAAAGCTAGGACGCGAGCGCCTGCGCAAACCAGGCAGGGGCAGACGTTTTCCTAAGCCCCTCCCCAGTTTCCTAGGCAACATGGACCTCTGTACTGCACAGAATCGTCCTAGTGCCACTGGAGAGACGGGGTGTGGCCTTGGCCACGGAGGACCGTGGCGTGTTACCGCTAGGCGTGGACGAAAACCTGAAAACCAAGGGATAAAAAAGGGTGGCAAAAGCGAAATGATTAATTCCTGCTGGACACTAAGGCAGGGGTTCCCCGCCCCCCCCCCATAGAGGAATTGTGTCTTAGGGCTGAGAAGTGCTGTAAGGCTCGTTCTGACTCTAAGGAGAGGGATGGGAAGAGAGAGGCGAGACGAGGTTCTAAGCCTAGGTACCCTAGTGGGCTACGCAACGTGGCTCAGAAAGTCCCCTGCGGACCCTGGACCTGGCACTTGATTGAAGCTGGGAAGGAATGGGCCAGACCCTGCGCTGAGCTTCAAGCCCTCTGAGGTCAGAGTGAGGGAAGAGCCTTCAGTTGTGAAGCGCCCCAGAAGATAGGATTACCCAGCAGTGCATGATCACCTTTCATTGAGCAGCGACTGTGTTATTCACTCATTTAACAAAATTTAGTAGGTCTTTGGTTGTGTGCCAGACATACTTTCCTCTAAAATCCTACACGAAATCCGAATTATCTCCATTTTACTGATACGGAGTCCAAGGCTCAATGAAGTTAAGTGTCTTGGCCAAAGCTGCATATTAAGTGTTAGCAGAGTCAGGATTTGATCCAAGGCTAGTATACTCAAAATCCTGTGCTCTTCCTACCACATCAAAATACCTCGCCCTGACCCTGTAGTTCAGTTGAAAGGTTGCCGGCTTCGATCCCCAGTCAGGGCACAAACAAAACAAATCTCTCGCTCTTTAAAAAAAAGAAGAAGAAGGAGAAGATCCTGGCTCTGGCTGGTGTCGGTGGCTCAGTTGGTTGGAGCGCTGTCCCGCAAACCAGAGGGTGGCAGATTCAATTGGTCGTCAGTCCATAAGTCTGGGTTGCAGGTTGCAGGTTGGGTTCCTGATCAGGGTGCACGCGAGAGGGAACCAATGGATGTTTGCCTCCTTCTCACTCTTCCTCTCTTCCCTTCTCTCGAAAATTAATAAGCATATCCTAGGGTGAGGAAATAAATATCAAGAAAACATGTAAGTTTCTCTTCATTAAGGTAGCCAAACTCCAGAATAAAGGACCTGTGCGATAGGGGTTACCAAACAATGAACGAGAGTATTTGCTTACCACCGTTCACCCTCCTAAATCTCCGGGGCTGGGGAGGGGGCGGGAAACCACTGTGAGCCAAATAAAACTTGCCCTCTGGCTGCATGTATACGAGGACCTCTGGCTTGAGAGAAGCCGTAGAGGTTTTTTAGACCTCTAGATTTTCAGAAAGGCAAAAATAAATAAAATGTGTTGAAAGTGATATTTAAAGAAGAAATGGACTTGGCATCAGGTCATTTGTCTGTTTTGTAGGAGCTTTGCTGCTGATGTGACCTGTTCATTTAAAAAAAGATTAGGTTTGGTAATTTCTAGAGATCCTTCGCTTTCTATCAATCTGTGTTTCTATGGTATTCAATAGTAGAAAGAAGAGTGGGTCTGGAACTGGATTTTAGTGCCAGCAATGTGATGTTATGATATGTAAATTGAGACAAATAATGGAATACTTTGTTTATGCTTTGGAGTGATTGAGGATCACGAGTTGAAAATTTTACAAATATAAACTATATCTAATTTGCTTGAAGAGTGAAGTTTCCAAAATTTCTATTTCCTGAATACTCTTGCACTTGAACAAGTATCTTCAGACTTGACATAGTACCAAGTAACACAAAATAAGGTAATACTTCATTTCTATTCTCAAGCAACTCAGTTGGGAATACTTAAATACTTGCGGTACCCAAAAATTTACCCAGCTGGTATTGATTAGGGCTGAGCCCCCAAGTGTCACACTCAATTTGACTTTATCGTTTCTTTTTGTTCTCACTGCAGTTAACGAACATTAAGTTCTGCAGTTGTGCAATGTAAATTCATTCTTTTTTCCAACCATTACATACTGAATTTATACTATACCCAAAGCACTACACACATGCTGCATGAAAATTATACCTATACCCTGGCTGGTGTGGCTCAGTGGATTGAGTGCTGGCCTGCAAACCAACAGGTCACTGGTTCGATTCCCAGTCAGGGCACATGCCTGGATTACGGACCAGGTCACCACTAGGGGGTGTGCGAGAGGCAACCACACATTGATGTTTCTCTCCCTCTCTTTCTCTCTCCCTTCCTCTCTCTAAAATAAATAAATAAAATCTTTTAAAAAATAAATGTCTAAAAATTATAAGTATAAAAATCTAGTCTTATATTTTAGCTGAAAGAAATTTTGTTTTAAAGAAATAAGATGATCAGATATGAACTAATACATAAAATGGCATTCAATATACATGTGTATATCCCTGTGTGTTCAGTTGTAGGTTTAAAATAAAATCTTTTGATTACTGTTTGGTTTATAGGAGATTGGAATGTTAGGACAATAGCTTCAGAGAAGAAAAGAAATATGGACAAGCAGAGCAAATTGGTAAAGGGTTTCCCAAGAAGTTGATTGCAATTGATCGACAGATCTTAACGTCTTACTTGATCAGTTTCTAGGGTGACTGTTTCAATCCTGCCTTTTTGCTGCTCCTGGGAGAATTCCAAGTGGAAGTTCAGCCATTGGTACATAATATACACCCTTCCCTTTCCATTATATTCCTACCCATTTATAATAAGTTAAGGAGGTGAAAATAATTCCCAAGGAAAAGTCTACTTGGTGTTTAAAATATATATATATATATATACACACACACACGTGCCACGTCACTTAGCAAAGTAGTGAGTAAGACCATAATAAAAGCCTAGTTTCTCTTTTCAAACAGGTTACAATCTATAAGTAGGAAGGATCAGTTTTGCACAAATAACTGAATACCAGATAATATAAGTACCCTAAGAGAGAGAGAAGTACCAACAAATGCTCTGAGGATAAAATATCTGGCTGGGGAGGAAACAAGTTTCATGAAGGATACAGAAGTCGAGCTGGACCTTGAAGTGAAGAATATATGGCCTCTTGAGGACCAGAAAAACTCCAGTTTGTTTGGAGAATAGTATTTATTGAGAAGGGCAGTGAGGGGAAAGGCTGGAGAAGAAGGATGGGCTAGATCCTGAAGATTTTTAAATAGAGAGGAATCGGGCTTTGCCTTGGTAAAAATTTGGGAAAGATATCTGCACCCTGTAGTATATACCTGTTGATGTGTATGAAGAAATGGTTGGGAGTGAGGTACTATACAAGTTTCAGGGAAGTGGGTGTGGAAATAAGAGTAATAATGAATAACTCTTATTGAGTGCCCACTATGTGCCCAGCTTTGGTACCTAGCAGTACTTTGCATGCTGCAGTTCATATAGTAATGCCAAAAGGTAGGCATTTTCTCCAACTTACAGATGCAAAAAAACTAAGGCCCAGATGGATCTAGTATGCTCCATGCCACACTGCTCAAGAATGAGTGACAGCCCTAGCTGGCTGGCTCAGTTGATTGGAGCATTGTCCCATACACCAAAAGGTTGGCAGTTCGATTCCCAGTCAAGTCACATACCTAGGTTGTGGGTTTGATCCCTGGTCAGGGTTTATAAGAGAGGCAAATGATCAATGTTCTCTCCTTCTCTCCCTCTCTCTCTCCCTGCTCCCCTGCCTCTGAAATACATAAACATACCCTCAGGTGAGGATTAACTTAAAAAAAAAAAAAGAATAAGTATCAGACAAGATTGAACCCAAGTCTGTCTAGACTAAAAATTAATGCTCTTTGACTAGACTATGAGCTCTTCCTTTTCACTAAGAAGCTAGAATCAACAGAATACACAAATATTTGAGTTTGTTTTGAGTTAAGGGATTGAAAGGCATCCTGATGCTAATGTTCTGAATCTAATGAACCCAGAGGGATATCTTTAATTAGAGAAAGAAGTGGAGCCAGTAAATGACACAGAGAAGGAGCAATTAGAGTAGGACAGCTAGAAGAACTGTATGCCACACAAAGAAAAGTGAGGGAGCACACTGTAGGATGACTAGAAGTCTAGATGGCTTTGGAGACCTTAGGAAGGCTTGGTATTTGAGGGGAAAAAACTGTTGCCAATGAATTCAGTGGTTCTGAGGACACTAGTAGCCTTTAAAATATTTTCTGTTGAGTGATGCTAGGGAAAGCAGGTTTGCAAGGGATTAAGAAATTATTCAAACAATAAAGAAGTGGAGGTGGTGAGTGTAAACTATTTTACGAAATGGTTAGTGATGAAAAGGCAAATGTTGATGTCCCCCTGAAAGTGCCTTGATTGTTCCCATATTTAGGGCGCAGTTGCCATTAACTATGTTATATAACACTCCAACTAGATGTCTACAACAAAATGGCCTTTTACAGTGTGAGTAAAAACTAAGCAGACAAATGTTAAGAGGTTACGTACATGCAGGGCATTCTTAGAAGAGGGAAGAGCAAGAGTTTGATTTTTCCAGAGAACTAAAAGTAGTTTTGTGTGCCTGAGCCAGAGAGTAGGAGGGGGAGGATTGAGAAATAGAATTAGAAAGAGAGATGAATCTCAGATCCTGGAGGTCCATGATCAACAGTTTAAGGAGTCTGGACTTTCTCCTGAAGGCTCTCGGGAACCATTGGAAAATGTGAAGTAGGGTAATCTTTATGCTCCATTACTGATTCATCATTGCATGCCAGCTACTTTCCCTGTTAAAGGAAATGTTAAGGTTATCAGCTGACTTTCTGCATGCAGTGAATGAAAGTGAGAACTTTGACCATGTAATGACATACCAACCATCAGCAGACTAAATTGAGATGGCGAACTACTAAGCTCTCTTCCAAGAAGAATGAAGCTTGTGGTTGCCTGATCCTTGGAGGAAAAAGCTTCAGACTTATTGCAAAAGCATCAATCAACTACAGTGTTGTACACTTCATGTGACTACCTTCTAAGACTTTAAAATTTGTTAAACTGTATTTACTCCATGTGAGTTTGATGTGAGATTCAGGATGGAGGGAATGTTTGCTTTTGTTTACCTGAAAGCATAAAAATCCAGATTCTTAGTCATGTTTTTGGTATGGGTATAATTTTACTTTTTAAAATATGCATT
The DNA here is from genome assembly GCA_004027475.1 of Anoura caudifer. Classification (NCBI taxonomy): domain Eukaryota; kingdom Metazoa; phylum Chordata; class Mammalia; order Chiroptera; family Phyllostomidae; genus Anoura; species Anoura caudifer. Next base: position 89,165 of record PVKU01005919.1, on the reverse strand, counting down.
AACTTCATGTTGCTTTAATAAACATTTTTAGAAGAGACAGAGTTTAAAGTGAGCTCTGAATGAAATGGAGGAAGTGATTTCACAGGTGGGAATTATGAGACATGTAAATATGGCAGCAGAGTTTTGGGAGTTTGTCATTTAGTGGCCTCCGTAACATTCCACACACCCAGACATTCTATACTCGGCTCTTCACACATGGGATGCTAAGACCACCCATGATAAATCATGACCAGCAGACTCTGGAGACTTCTCTGTCCTAGGATTGTCTTGCGGAATTACCTCTCTGGGTCCCAGCCTCATTACCTGCAAAATAATGTTGAATAAAATAAACTCTAAAGTCCCTTCCTGTTCTAAGCTTCTTTAGACTTTTGAGTCTGTGATTCTAGGTTCTTATTAAATGAAGTGGGCAAGGGGCGTGGCTGTAGGATGTGTTAGTAGGCATTTGTTTTTACTTCATTCATGTGGCAACACAGTAGTTCTTCCCACGTATTCCACAGCACGCATTGCTCTTTTCTCTGGAAGTCACCTTAAATCGTCAAATTTTTGTGGAGGCTTCTTTATGCTTGGAACAACACTGCACCACCCTGATCACCTGGGCTTCAGGGCAGAGAGCCTGGTGAGTGTGAGGAGGCCAGGAGCAGAGGCCTAAGTGTGCACCGTATGTGGAGGTCCCCGGGGAACGTTGTCTGACAACCAATGCTTAACTTTCTTTCCAGAGAAAAGGTTTTAGAAAGTTTTACACCAGCAAGCTGATAAGTTTAGAGGAATTATGTTTCCCCAAGAAATATGTCCTTGCAAATGACAGTGCTGCATATAAATAAATGAATAATAATGACAAATAGCCTGTATATCTGGCATATAGCAGTTACCTTTAAATTAATTGAAAAAAAAATTGGTGTAAAAGTGAAATATCTGGAGTGACAAGGCACTGCGCAGTATAATTTCCATCAAATTGCATTATTCCTCTTTTTTTCTGAAGAATTTGTCAGCTCAAGTTGATCTAAGGGCATACTGAATTTGAATTCAGATGTTGCTCAAGCCCTAAGGTTTAAGAATGAAGTCCTTGGGCTCTGAACTCCTGATGTGTTTTTGTATCTGAAGGTGAAAATCCAAACCATATTGAGTTGTGCTACTACAGGGTTTTTTGTTTGATGTCAAAGCAACTTCACATTGATAGTGCTTGATCTGCTCACTAGAATCCAATAAAGATATTGTCTCCAGGAAGAATAAATTGTTTCTTTTGCTAAATACAGCTGTACCTTGGCACATATGATGCTGACAATAAATACAGAGATAACTTCGTCCTAAAAAGGTTTCTGTATAAAGTGAGTGTTAGTTAATTGGATTAGATACACACACACACACACACACACACACACACACACACACACACACAGGTAAAGTCAGTATCTGAGTTAAGTGGAAGATTACAGGTGCTTTTGTTTATTTCTTAGCTTTTTTATTATAAATGTATACAGTATAAAGAAAATAAATTACTTTATAATGATAAAATATAGCAAAAGAGTATGTCATTTATAGGAAGTGTATTTTAAATATGACTATAGAGCAAGGAAATACCTCTTTTTAAAATTTTTAATTGATTTGAGAGAGAGAAAGAGGAAGGGAGAGAGAAAAATAGAAATATTGATTTGTTCTTCTACCCATTTATGCATTCATTGGTTGATTCTTGTATGTGCCTTGACCAGGGATTGAACTCACAACCTTGGGGTATCAGGATGACTCTAACTGAGCTACCTGACCAGGGCCAGAAATAGTTTTTCTTTTCTGCATAAATCTAGATTTTCATTTTATAATACCCATTTAAGATGCAATAAAATAATACAGTCATATCCAGGAATGAATATATAAAAGAGAATATGCAATCTCTGCCTGAGTGTCCAAGGGAACTAGGAGCCAGGTTTTGAGATAGAAGGTTGCCCTATGGCTTTTTGTTAATGCATATTCCTGGTAGAACTAGACAAGGAAATAGCTTTTCTGGAAGGTTTAAGTTTGCAAGGGTTCCAGAAAGGTGGCCAGTGATGAGGGAGCATAGGAAGAAGGAAAGCTGCTAAGAGGTCTGGTGGAAGGGCTGAAAGCAGGACCCATACTCATCTGGTCTGTATTAGGACTGCTAATAAATGTATTAAAACACCGACTGTTAGATAGCTGCTATCTTGAATGTCTCTACCACCTCAGCTGATCAGGTTCCTCATCTGGGTTTCCACATATACTAGCCACTAAAGGGTTAACAACTTATACCTCAGGGGGCCTCCAGGTTACTAATTTTGTGCAATAGCCAGCACTGGTCTGATGGGGGGACTATTTTCTGACTGATGAGTGCAGGTGCCTTAGAGTTGTTAGATATTGTATCAACCTTGCCTATAAGGAAGGATAAGGAACCATTCTTGATGCATCATCAACAGATGAGGAACCAATAGAAGGAGATAGCAGGTGTTTTCCACCAACGAGCTGTATTCACAGTAGGGCAAATCATTGGGTAGGCCTCGCTGGTCTCCGGCAGCCAGTTCCAGCCTCTTGGGTACTCCCTCCCCCTTTCCAGCCAACTCCGTGTGCCTTTACAGGGCCTTGTTCCATAGCTTTGTCAGACACCAGTCTGATGAACACATCTCACAGCCTATCACTGTAAAGTGCAGTCAACCCGCATAGGTTTTTCAGGCCTCTCCCAGAGTGCTTAGAGTTTTATAGGGGACCAAAGACTAAGAAAAGGGACAGAATTCATTAAAAAAAACTTTTTGTATGTCTGTAGTGTATAGAATTCTAGGTTAGCACTAATTTTCTTTGAGCACATTAAAGCTGTATCGGCCTACCCTTTTCTGACTTGCTGTTAAAAGCCCATTGTCAGTGGCTCCTCTGAAGATAATTTTTTTTCCCTCTGGCTGCTTTCAAGTTTTTCTCTATGTGTTGGTTTTCTGCAGTTTCATTATGAGTTGTCTAGACATGGATTTCATTCTATTCTGATTGGAATCCACTGAGTCTCTTAAATCTGTAAGTAGGTGTCTACCAGTTCTGAAAAATCCTCAATCTATCCTACGCTCTTTCATCTCTTCCTGGCATGCCAATGTTAGAACTTTGTACCATATTCTCCACGCCTCCTGCATGCTTTTGTGTATTTTTCCATTGTCTTCTCCTAGCACCACATTCTATAGAATGCCTTCTTCCCTTTCTTTCCATTCATTATTTCTCCCTTATTGGGTCAGTATGTTACCAATACAATTGTTGAGTTTTTGATCTCAGTTATCTTTACTTTTAGTTTCGGTCTTTTTCAGATATGGCCTGTAGCTTTTTATAGTCTCCTGATAGTTGAAGTCTATGTGGACCTTTTTCTGCTGTTTTTCTGGTTCTTGTTTCCTCAATACTTGGTTGTCTTTGATGGGAGAACTGGTCACTGTTCTTCAATTATCTAATGGGGTACTCCTAAGCTTAGTTTGGACATGCCCCCCTCTGGAGAGGCCTTATTTTGGCTTTGCCAGGAACCTAGGAGCAATAACAATTGAGAACTTGTCATAGCAAATTCGTGGCTTAAAAGTCTCTAGCCCACCCAGGCTAAGGGTACCCACAAGAGGGTGGTCTGTGGCCACAACTTTCCAGAATTTTTTTCTTTTTCTTTTTCTTTTTTTAATTCTCTTGCCTTGCTCACTGCCAAGTCAGGCCTTCCTGCAGTCCCCTGAAACTGAGGGACAAGGGAGGCAGATTTCAATCTGGTTTGCCCTTAATCTACATGTACATTAATTTGGGGGAAATGCCCTGGAAGTCTTCATTTTCACTGGGCTTCTTGGCTGGTGCCCTTGTGGCCCCTACGGTACTGACAGATGCCCTTAGGGGCTTTGGTCGTCCAGCAGTCTTTTTACCATTTTGGTAGCAGGCTTTCTCATCCAGATATTGACCAGAAAGTTCTTCTTCTTTTTTTATTTTCATCCAAGGATGTTTTGCATTGCTTTCAGAGAGAGAAAGAGGGAGGGAAAGGGAGAGGGAGAAAGGGAGGGGGGAAGAGAGAGAGAGAGAGAGAGAGAGAGAGAGAGAGAAACATCAATTGGTTGCCTATTGAAAGCTCCCCAACTGGGGACTGAAGCCACAACCTATGAATGTGCCCTGACAGGGAATCAAACCTGCAAACTTTCAGTATATGGGACGTTTGTTGCTGTAACCAACTCAGCCACACTGGCCAGAGCTGCAGAAAGTTTTTTATTATGCTTTCAGATCCTTAATTATTTTAGGGTAGTGGTGTTTTTGAAAACCTACTTTAGCAGTATTCTTGTTGTTTTTAGCAAGCATGTTGACCTGAGTAATCTAGCCTGCTATTGCCAGAAACCAGAAGCCTGTAGGGAGTTTATAATTGGGTCCCAATAAAGGCATTCTGAGCATGAAAGACAGCCATCGTGGTCAGTTATTCTCATTTGGAATGGAAGAAAGAGGTCTAGGCTGAATAGGCAAGGAGCTGCACAACACAATAGGAGCACACACCAAAGCGACATTTTTAAAAGAGGTGACACAGACTTCTCGGTGCCCCTGAAAATTGAACCTACCCCTGGGTGATGTGGCAGGATGGCATTTTGACAGATGTGACAAGAGTTTTCCCAACATTTTTTCATGTGCCTATTTTCTCCCAGCATGTCTCAGCCTTGACTCCTCAGCCTTGACTCTGTGCCATCACCTGTCACAAGTTGTCCCTGCATTCTCTGCACCAGTGCTGCCTCCCTCACCGGGGTCAAAACGTGAGGGAAAGGTTCACAGCGAGCACCAACATTCTCAGATTGGAGCAGGCTCTTTTCCCAAGGGGAAAAAAAGTACATGCACGTATACTTTTTCATACAATTTTAAGATTTCATGGAACCCTGGTTAAAAACCCAAGCAGCAAGCCTATGATGTAGACAATGCAATTAAACTCAATAACATTTTCTGATGACCTATTACGTGCTGTGAATCATGTAGAGTTATAGAGATAAAGACACTATTTCTATGCTAAAGGTGCTGAATTTATTATGATAACGTAATAAGAAATATCATCCTGCCCTGGCCTGGTGGCTCAGTTGCTTGAAGCATCAACCCAGGCACCAAAAGTTTGAGGGTTTGATTCCCAGTCGGGGAGCCTTTTGGGCTGGGTATGGGAGGCAACTGATCGATGTTTCCCTCCCACATCAGTGTTTCTGTTTCTCTCTCTCTCTCTCTCTCTCTCTCTCTCTCTCTCTCAAATCAATGAACATATCCTAGGGTGAGGATTTAAAAAAAAACCAAAAAACATTTTCCTCACAAACATGTCCACGGTGTTTACTCTTTGAAAAGACTTCGTAAAATTATTTTGCATGCATAAAAATCAACAACCACCACCACCAAAAGGACCCCAGGAAGTTGGGATGAACCATAAACTTCAATTGCAGCAAAAAGAGCAGAGGGCTGGCTGGCTACAGATGTTAGTGGCCTGTAGCCACATGGCCAGGCAGGTGAAGAGTAAAGGACACAGTACAGTGCTCACCCCACAGGGGTCAGCAGTGCTTGTACACAATGCCCCTCCCCCGTACCCTGGACATGGAGCTGGGGGCGATGACAGTAAGAGGGCACCCGTGGGATGCCAGAGAAATGCAAGAAGCACACTGGCACCTAACAGCCCTGGATAAGGAGGAGCATCAGTCTTGCATTTGGCATTAGGGGAGAAGGCAGAAAGACCAGAAATTTAGCCACATCTTCTAACAGTCATCACAGAGGGAAGAGTGCCATTAATGCCCTCTTCCACAGACTGAGTATGTTCCCCTTGTTTCATTCCCTACCATTTGCATTTGCTGTTCGCTGAAAAGCTAGTGTGTATAACACAGCCCTGGGTAGGGCTCACCAGTGAGCTAAGAAAGGAGTGAGTTCTGTGTCGTGGAACCGTATCATATATTTAAATTTACACAAATTCAGCCATTTGAATTCAGAGATAAATAAATCATTTAAATAATATTAAAAGTACCTTCTTCCTTCTCATGGAATAAATACAAACTAGAAGAAGTGAATCTGCTGTTCCTTCAAAACAGCTCATTTCCTTCATGCCATCAATAATGAGAGCATGTTCCCTTACTGACTGAGGGAACAGGTGATTTCCTATCACATGCCTCTAAATGCATTCCATCTGCATCATCTACTATTAACCCAGGAATCAATAATTAAAGGGGAAAAGGCTGAGTTGGATTTACTGAAAGGCAGTATGTCAGCCTCCAGCATGGCTCCTTCCTTAGAACATTTTAAGGATTATTTTGTCATGATTTTGTATAATATGCGAAGAGTAGAACCCAAGCCTTGCTTGTGTGACTCTCTTATAAATGTAAAATGCATCTTTCTTTGTTGAGGAAGGGCCATTTAGACAACTCACTGGCAAATTTAAGATGCTAAACGGGAAGTTTGCCATGAAGAATACAGTTTGGCTACTTCAATTCAATGACTTTCTACAGAAGACTTACTGTGTGCAAGGAATTTTTAGGTGCTGCTGGGAATACAAGGTAGATTCCTGCTTTTGAATAGTCTTCACTGCCAGGTTGAGCTCTAGGAAGAAGGTAGAGACCAAAGACAAAGGAGGAGGGTGGGACACCATCAGCTTTACAAGATGGAGGAAGGCTTTTTGGAGGAGGAGACACCGAAGAGTGACCCAGATTTCAGCGGCTGCCGATAGTCACGACAGATGGCTGCGGGCCACAGAGTGTGGTGCTTCATCCGACCACCCTGAAGTATTTCTGTTTTATAGATGAAAAATCCAGTGGCCACAAAAGTTGAATAACTTCAAGATTACAACATGTGGCAGAGCTGGGCCTCAAACCCAGGTGGATGTTGTAAGGCTACTGCCCCTGCCTGTCGCAAGTATGATGTCACCTAGGCTCCCAGCATGCTCGGTAGTCAATGGCCACTTAGTAAATGTTAGTTCCTTTCCCTTTTTCTATATTGTTTCCCTCTCACAGGGGTGTCCAACCAGCAGCCCGTGGGCCGCCTGCAGCCCAGGATGGCTATGAATGTAGCCCAACACAAATCATAAATTTACTTAAACATTATGAGATTTTTGTGTGTGTGTGATTACAAGTCACAATGCATTTAATGTGTGGTCCAAGGCAACTCTTCTTCTTCCAGTGTGGCCTAGAGACACCAAAAGGTTGGGCATCCCTGCAGGACCTAGCTCAGTAGTAAAAGTTTCATAAAAAGGCCAGGAAGAAATGGGCTGGAGGATGGGCTTGAGGTGTGTAGAGCAGGAAACTGGTACAAATCACTGGGGCCTGGCCATCTGGAAGAGAAACCAGGCACACCCCATGTAAAGATTTGTTGTTGGTCTTTTATTATGAAGGAGTTGAAAATAAGATCTGCACCAGGACACCCCAACCTGTTATCTATGCCTATTTGTTAATTGATTTCCAGAAAATACATATATGCACACACACATGGGGTTGCCAAAAAGTCCATCTAGTTTTTCTGTAAAATAAAAGACACATTTTTCATTTGTACCAATAACTTTTATTGATTTGGATATTTTGAGTCTATCAGCTATCTCCTGCTATTGGCCTCCAGTGGGTAGAGGCCAGGGGTGCTGCTAAACATCTTCCAATGCACAAGACAGCCTCATAGCAAAGAATTATTTGGCTAAAATGTCAATAGTACTAGAAGCTTCACAAACCACTTTTGACACGTTCGATCAGTCACAGTACCTGCTCCATAAACTGCACAAATTTTTTTGCATTTTTGTTGCATTTTACCATTCTGGAAATAATAAAGCATAACATGCCTAAATGTTGTATATCTTCTTCTATCTTCAATATTAAAATGGCTGCACAAAAATTTACCAATTTTGATGATTTTTTATTTTAATTATTTTAGTTTTATTTAAATTATGTTTTATTGATTATGCAATTACTTATTGTCCCAGTTTCCCCCCTTTGCCCTTTTCCACCCAGCACCTGCACTCCCTCAGGTAATCTCCACATCATTGTTCATGTCCATGGGTCATGCTTATAAGTTATTTAGCTACTCCATTCCCCATATGGTATTTACATCCCCATGACTATTCTGTAACTAATTATTTGTACTTCTTAATACCCTCACCTCTTCACCCATTCCTCCACACCTCCCTCCCATCTGGCAACCATCAAAATGCTCTCCATATCCAGGATTCTGTTCCTGTTCTTCTTGCTCGCTTAGTTTGTTTTTTAGATTTAATTGTTGACAGGTATATATTTATTGCCATTTTATTGTTCATAGTTTTGATCTTCTTAAATAAGTCTTTTTAACATTTCATATTATCATGGTTTGGTGGTGATGAACTCCTTTAGTTTTTTTCTTGTCTGGGAAGTTGTTTATCTGCCCTTTGATTCTAAATGATATCTTTGCTGGGTAGAGTAATCATGGATGTAGGTCCCTGCTTTTCATGACTTTGAATATTTCTTGACTATCCATTCTAGCCTGCAAAGTTTCTTTTGAGAAATAAGCTGACAGTCTTATGGGGACTCCCCTGTAGGTAACTAACTGCTTTTTTCTTGATGCTTTCAAGATTGTCTCTCTATCTTTAACCTTTGACATTTTAATTATGATGTGTCTTGCAGTGGGCCTCTTTGCATCCATCTTGTCTAGGACTCTCTGTGCTACTTGGACTTGCATGTTTATTTCATTCACCAAATTAGGGAAGTTTCCTTTCATTATTTTTTTCAAATAGATTTCCAATTTCTTGCTTCTTCTCTTCTCCTTCTGGCACTCCTCTGATGCAAATGTTGGATCTCTTAAATTTGTCCCAGAGGCTGCTTATATTATTCTCATTTTGGGGGGTTCTTTTTTCTTCTTGTTCTAATTGGTTGTTTTTTGCTTCCTTATGTTCTAAAGCATTGATTTGATTCTCAGCTTTATTCACTCTACTGTTGTTTCCCTGTAAATTGTTCTTTATTTCAATTAGTGTATCCTTCATTTCTGACTGGATCTTTTTTATGCTGTCGAGGTCTTCACTAAATTCCTTGAGCATCCCTATAACCAGTGTTTTGAACTCTGCATCTGACAGATTGCTTATCTCCATTTTCTTTAGTTCTTTTTTGGGAGTTTTGATCTGTCCTTTTGTTTGACCATGTTTCTTTGTCTCTTCATTTTAGCAGCCTCCCTGTGTTTATTTCTATGTATTAGGTAGGGCTGCTCTGACTCTGTGTCTTGGTAGTGTGGCCTAACGTAGTTGTCCTATAGGGTCCAGTGGCACAGCCTCCCCTCATCCAGGTTGGGTACTTGTGGCTCACCCTTCATGTGGTCTGAGTACCCCCTCCTCTTGTAGTTGAGCCTTGGTTGCTGATGGAAGGTCAATGGGAGGGATTTACCCAGGCCAGTCAGTTGCAAGGACTGGTTGTGACCACTGACTACCAAATCCCACCCTTCATGGAGGATTAGCTGTGCAGGGGCAGGGTGGTGATGCTCTGACATGGTCTACTGCTGTCCACTGAGTGCGCAGGCCCTGGGGTTTTCCAGGTGGTACAAGCCAGGATCAGCCCTGACCTGTGTTTCGACTGGGGTCACCCTTCCTGAGCTATAGAGTAATCTGAGATGTCTGCTACATGTGCTGGGCTTGGAGATTCCCAGGTGAAGCCAAGCTCTGAATCTAGGCTGGCTGCTGCTAGTGCTGTGCCTGGCTCCACTTAGCAAGAGGTATGGGAGCTGAGGGCTCACTGAGGCTGGCTGTTGCTTGTTTGAAAGGATTTAGGAAGGTGTGAAGCTTGAGCCAAGACCAGCCATTCATATGGAGAAGCTACTGTTAACAGCTGTAACTGGGTGGGTTGGAGCCTTAAAGGATCTCCAGGGGAGGGCAAACTGTGTTAGGCAGGTTGACGGAGTCCCCAGTATTGCACCTGCCAGCCAGCTCTGTGGCTCTGCCTCATTTTCTGTCCGGGAGAAGCTGTTTTCCAGCTCCCACCTTGATGCCACACACTTCAGTTTCTCCCTGTATGCCACTGGTGCCTCTCAAGCTACTACCCAGGCTCTAGAAGTCAGAGGGAGTGAGTCTGAGAAGGTGAGTCTATGTGTGGGTTCTTTAAGAGAAACTGCTTGGGACTCCAGAAATTTCTTCCAACAACTCAATCCTTGCTGGTTTTTACAGCCAGAAGTTATGGGAACTTATCTTCTTGGCACTGGTACCCTGGGCCGGGGGGCTGGTGTGGGGCTGGGCCTCCTTGCTCCCAAGATATCCCTCCTGGATTTTGATCCACCACATGTGGATGTGGGACCAGCCCCTTCCATGTCTCCACCCCTTTTACCAGTCTGATGGATGTGGTTTCTTTAATTCTGTACTTGTCAGACTTCCATTCAACTTGATTTCTGACAATTCCGAGTGATGGTTGTTCCACAATTTAGTTGTAATTTTTATGTGGTTGTGCCAAGAGGTTAACTGTGTTTACCTATATCTCCATCTTGACCAAAAGTCAGCAAGTTTTTAAAAAATGCACGCTGATATGACAGCTGTCACAATACAATCTAACATAATTATTTCAAATGAAGTTAAAGACAGCTAAGTGCCACTAGAGCCATCTTATGAAAAAAAAACAAACCCAATGGACTTTTTGGGCAACCCACTACTAATAAAATGTATATATAACATAGTATGTCTTTGTGTGTGTATATACGCACACACATATATATATACACACACATATATAAATTTGGACATTACTACCCCATGGGAGTAACTATTTTTATTTTTTTCCAACTCATCTACAGTGGCTGTTATTGTTTTGGCTGCCCAGTATAGTGTACACACTTCCTATATGAGGACACTCCCTATCCCCTGGCAGCGTGAGTTTAAGCATGGCCATATGGCCTCAGTACAAACTTTAAGGTGCTCCTGCTTGAGCTGAACCTGAGAGGCCGGTTAGCTGGTGATAACGTGCAGTGGAGTCCAGTAGTGCAGAGGGCATGTCCAAGGCACGAAGTGTAGCAGGGCCAATGGAGAGGATGCAGGGGCAGTGATACCTGCGGTGCCTGCCCAGCCCGTGGCTCTGTGTGAGGCCGCCACTAGGCTTGTTCTCCAGCCAGGATGCTTCTGATCATGCCTAGCGGTGCTGTCTGTTATTTTTTATCAAGAGCCCTGCCTAGCACAATATCCAGCAACCTGCCCCTAAGCAAAAGGTGGGGTGGCGCTCTCAGCTGCAGTTTTGAAACCTGAAGGAAAGCCACAAATGTTACACTGATTTTAACAGTAACCAAAGGAAGTTTGGGATAGTAACTAACCATCCCAAATTGGCCTGGGGTTTGGTTACCATTTACGGAGATAATGCTATATGTGTCTAGATGTAGGGGTGGTAAGGAAACAGTCAAAATCAATAATCAGACAAGGCCTGACCCTTGGCTCTGTGTGGCTCAGCTGATTTCTTGGCTCAATTCTTATTTTATCAAAAGCCAGGTCAGAATGTGCAGGTGCAATGTTCATAAAAACCAAAGCTTAGTGTGAACACTTTCTAAGGTCAGGGTAATTTACAGTCTGTCCAGAAAAGCTTTTAGAGATGTAGAATGTGATGTAAAATGTGACTGTAATCCACAATGCACTCTCATTACCCTTCCTTCCTATTAGGAATTGATTCTGGCATGGTTCCTTCCCTGGAAAGTGACTCTGTCAGCAATTGCTGTTTCCGTTTTCACACATTGGGGGTCCCTCAACCAAAGTATTAAAGCATCTTTAATGTTCCTTTAGAAAAGGTTAAATACAGTTCCCACCAACATTTGGAATTTTATATCTGCCTGCTATTTCTACTGTGTTTCACTCCCTGAGCAATTAATAATCACATGGAGTGGAAGATCTTTTTCTCAAATTTCCTGAGCTTGTCTACTCTGGATGCCAAGTGACCCTGAAGGAAAACAGCCAAACAAGGCACACAGCCCTGGCCCTGGCTGGCAGCATGTGTCTCCCTTTTTCCCTTTCTGCACCTTGACTCTGGACAAGCCAGAGGCCACATTGGCCCCTGTTGATAGTTTAGTTGAAACTGACGAAGAGTGCGGTCAGTTGTTTTTGTATGTGGCTATTAGAGTTTCTGCAATTTTCCGAGTATTGGATGGTGTGATGGCTAACTTTATGTGTCACCTTGATGGGATCATGGGGTGCCCCCAGCTTTTTGTTTAAACATTATTCCTGGGGGTGTCTGTGATGGTGTTTCCAGATGAGATTAGCATTTGAATTGGACTGAGTGAAGCCATTGCCCTCCCCAGGGAGGGCCTGAGCAGAACAGAAAAATGCGGAAGAAGGGAGAATTTGCTCTTTGCCTGAGTCTCTGAGCTGGGACATCGATCTCCTGCCCTCAGAGTGAGACAGACCATCAGCTGCCCAGGTTCTCAGGCCTTTGGACTCAGATTGAATTCTGCCGCTGGCTCTCCCAGCTCTTCAGCTTGCAGAGAGAGGATATGGAGACTTCTCAGCCTCCACTATTGCATGAGCCAATTCCTCATAATAAATCTCTTTATTTTTGTTTCATGAAGAACTCTGATTGATATAGGTAGTGTCTCTTAATAGTGTCCATGGTGCTCACTTCCTGGTACCATGGGTTTGTGGTTTTTTGTTTTTTTTTTACCTATTTTAATTCATGCCCCCTTTGGTTAAATACAAAAATTCTCTCATCACATATATAGAACATTACATCTTCCACAGGTCTCCGGATGTCAAGTAGATGTCAAATTCAATTTTCTTTAAACTTATTTTTCATTTTTAAAGTTCCCAAATATGAAAGCATATTAACTATGCCTTTTAAAGGTTTGGGTCAGCCCGTAGAGGGAAGAGGCCCCTGGTTAACAGTCGTGGGCTGAGGCGAACCCGTGGGGTGGTGAGAGCCCATCGGCCCTTTTCTCCTTCTTCTCCTTGTTGCCATTTACTTTAAACACCCACTAGCTGTTCCATATTTACAAGCAGAAAGGAAACAATAAGAAAAGGCAACCTGAAGCACCAAGAAAGAAAAAAGAATGTGGTGAGCAAAATTACAGGTAAATACAATAGACTATTCTTTTCCTCATGTTTTCTATATTGTTTGATAAATCAAGCAAAAATTATACCACTGTCTGATATGGTTCTAAATATGGAGGAAATATTTAAGACAATTATATTGTAGGTGGGAGAGGATAAAATATGTAAAGGGGGATAAAGTTTCTGTACTTCATTCAAACTGGTAAAATAATGACCCCAGTAACTAGGGTCTCATGTACATATGGTGTGATACCTAGACCAACCACTGAATAGCTATACGATGAAAGACACTAAAAATGCTACATAAACCATAATAAAATTCTTTAAAAAGTTCAGATAACCCACAGGAAGGCAGGAAAAAGGAGGCAGAATAGTGAGAACAGAACAAACAGGAAACAAAAAGTAAAATGGCAAACTTAAGTCTTCATGGATCAATAACTATATTACATGTAAATAGTCTAAATCTACTAATTAAAAGACAAAGATCGGCAGAGCAGATTAAAAACTGACCCAATTATATGCTATCTATATGCTATATTTGAAACTCATGTCAAATATAACAATATTGTCAAATATAATGATACAGGCAGATTAAAAGTAAAAGGATGAAATAAGATATATCATACAAACATTAGTCAAAAGAAAACAGAAGTGGCTATATTATATCAAATAAAGTAGACTTCAGAGCAAAGAAAATTTCCAGAGACAGAGAGGGACATTATATAAAAGCCTACATTAACAAAGAGGAAGTCTCAATTCAATAATCTAAGTTCTCACCTCTAGAACCTAGAAAACAAAGAGCAAAATAACCCAAAACAAGCAGAAGGAAAGTAATAATAAAGAACTGAATCAATGAAATTGAAAACATAAAAATAATAGAGAAAAAGCAATAAAGCAAACTGCTGTTTCCTTGAAAAGATCAACACACTAGACAAACCTCTAGAAGCCTGACAAAGAAAGAAAAGAGAGGAGATGCAAATTAACAACATCTGAAATGAACCAGGGCTATCACCACAGACTCCGCAGATGTCAAAAGGATATTAAAGGAGTACTATAAACAACTCTATAGAAATATGGCCACTTTGATGAAGAGGACAAATTTTGAACAACTTATCACAACTTACCTAATATAAAATAGAAAATATGAATAGCTTTATGACTATTAAGGAAACTAAGTTTGTAATTTTAAAATTCTTAAAGAAGAAATCTCCAGGCCCAAATCATTTCCCTGAAGAATTCCACCAAATGTTTAAAGAAGAATTAACACTAGGTCTATACAATCTCTTCTACAAACAAGAAAAGAGAGAACTTCCCACTTTATTTTATAAAGCTGGTATTACCCTAATGCCAAAACTAAACAAAGACAGTACAGAAAGAAAAGAACCCTACTCACTAACATCCCTCATGAATGCAGACACAAAAATCTGCAACAAAATATGAGCACATATAATTTAGCAATATGTAAAAACAATTATACACCATGGCCAAGTGGGGTTCACTCCAGGGATGCAAGTTTGGTTCAATATTTGTAATCCACCATATCAATGGACCAAAAAAGTCATATGATCATACTAATTGTGGCAGAAAAAGTATGTGACAAATTTCAAAACCTATTAGTGATTAAATTTCTCAGAAAATTAGAAACAAATTTCCTCAAGTTGGTAAAAAACATCTACAGAAATATTATGCTTAATGACAAAGGATTGAATGATCTCCTTTTATTGGGAATAAGGAAAGGATACCCATTCTCATCACTCTTACTCAACATAGTGAGAGAAGTTCTAACTCACACAACGAGACAAGAAAAGGAAACAAAAAGCCTACAGATTGGAAAAGAAGAAATAAAAGTGTCCCTCTTTGCAGACATGATTATCCATGTAGAAAAATCCCAAAGAGTCTACATAAAAGCTATAACCAATAAATGAGTTATGCAAAGTTGCAAAATACAGGATAAACATAAAAAATAATATATTGAATACATGGACACTGAAATAAAAAATATAATACCATTTACAATTGCTTAAAAATTAAATCCTTAGATGTAAATTGCCCTGGCTGGTGTGACTCAGTGGACTGAGTGCTGGCCTGTGAACCAAAGGGTTGCCAGTTCGATTCCCAGTCAGGGCACTTGCCTGGTTGTGGCCCAGGTCCCCCAAGTGGGGAGTGCAGGAGAGGCAACCACACATTGATGTTTCTCTCCCTCTCTTTCTCCCTGCCTTCCCCTCTCTCTGAAAATAATAAAATCTTTTAAAAAAAAGAAATACCTTTTAAAAAATTAAACACTTAGATGTAAATGTAATTAAGCATGTATAGGACTTAAATGCTGAAAAGTATACAACACTGATAAAATAAATTAAAGATCTCAAATACATAAAGAGATATTCCATTCATGGACAGAAGACTCAAGATAGTAAAGATGTCAACTCTGCCCACAGTGATACACAGATTAGCATATACTTGCAACTCATATCAAAATCCCAGCAAAGTATTTTGTAGATATATACAAGATTATTCTAAAATTTATATGGAAAGGCAAAGGAGCTAGAATGGTTAAAACAATTTTGAAAAATGAATAAAGTAAGAGGAACATTCTACCCGATTGTTTATTTTTAGCTACAGTAATCTAGCCCGTGTGATATTGGAGGAGGGATATCCACATAGGTCAATGGAACAGAGTCAAGTACCCAGAAGCAGATGCACACAAATAGGCCAAACTGGTTTTTTCACAAAACTGCAAAACCATTCGTTGGAAGAAATACAGCTTTTCAACAAGTGATACTGGAGAAGCTAGACATTCACAGGGGTGGGGGTGAAAGAGGAATTTAATCCAAATCTCATATTTTTCAAAATAAACTCAAAATGGATCATGGACTTAAATGTAAAGCATAAAACTATGGAGCTTTTAGAGAAAAAATAGGAGGAAGTCTTCAGATCTAGAGCTAGGCAAAGGTACTTAGACTTGACACCAAAAGCATAATCCATAAAAGGAAAAAGTGATAAACTGGACTTCATCAAAACTGAAAACTTTTGCTCTGTAAAAGACCATGTTAAGAGGATCTTTTTAAAAAAAGGATAAGCTACAGACTGGGAGAAATATTTGTATACCACATACCTGACAAAGGACTGGGATCTAGAATACATATATATAAAGAATGCTCAAAATTCAATGGTAAAACAAATGAATAATTCGATTATAAAATGGGCAGAAAACATGAGACATTTCACTAAAGAGAATATACAGCAGGCAAATAAACACATAAAAAAGACATTTGTCACTATCCATTAGGTAAATACAAATTAAAACCCCAGTGAGACATTACTGCACACTGGCCAGGATGGTTAAAACGCTGACCAGGATGTGGAGCAAATGGACCACTCACACATTGCTGGTGAGGATGCAAGAGTACAGCCACTCGGGAAACAGCTTGGTAGTTTCTTAAACTAAACAGGCACCTACCACTCAACTTAGCATTTGCTCTTCTAGGCTTCTGTCCCAGAGAAATGAAATTATGTGCACATGGAAACCTGTACACAAATGTTTGTACAAGCTTTATTTGTAATAACCAAAGACTGGAAACAGTCCAGGTATCTTTTAACAGGTGAGTTGCTAAACAATGTAGAGCACATTTATACCATGGATGCTACTCAGCAATAAAAACGATGAACTATTGATACAGGTGATAACCTGGATGCATCTCCAGTGAAAGATGCTGAGTGAAAAAAAGCCATTTCCCAAAGATTACATACATGTGGGTGCAATGACAAGATTATAGAAATGGAGACTACATTAGTAGTTGCCAGGGGTTAAGGAGATCATGGGTGAGAGGCAAGGGGGTGTGGCCTAAAGGGGCACCGTTAGGGATCATTCCCTAAGTTCTGTGTGTCGACTGTACTAATGCTAACATCCTAGTTGTGACATTATATTACAGTTTTACAAGATGTTACCATTGGGGAAAACTGGTAAAGGGTTCATGAGATCTCTGTATTCTTTCTTACAATTGCATGTGAATTTACTTACCTTAAAAGAAAAGGTTTAATTAAAAATATCAGTACTTTGTTCATAATGTATTTCATTATTTATCAAACAACTTGCATTAATTGTGAACTAGTGCCCTAGAAGTTTAAGCAAGTTGTTTCTTACTTAACATTTTATTTTGAACTACTTTTAGACTTACAGAAAAATTGCAAAATAGTAGAGTCCTCATATATCCTTCACCTATATGCTCCCAAATGTTAATATCTTGTATAAACATAGTACAATGGTCAGAACCAGGAAATTAACATTGGTACAATACCATTAACCAAATTCAAGATCCCATTCAAACTTGACCAGTTCCTCAATGAATGTTCTTTTTTTTGGTTCTGGGACCTCTTTCAGGAATCCACACAGTGTTTAGTTGTCATTTCTCCCTGTTCTCTGACTGTCTCCAATTGTTCCTCAGTCCTTCATTTTCTTTTTATAACCTTGACGTTGCCAGAGATCAGTTGTTTTAGTGACTGTTCCTTATTACAGGCCTGTCTGGTGTTTTCATGTGCTGGGACTGGGCTCTTGCACTATGAAGCCATCTGAAAGCTTCTAGCTTCTGAAATTAGGAAAGGATTGCTAAAGGAAAGGAGAGGTGAGGGAGTATATTCACTGGGTCTTGTAAAAATGTATATGTATAATCTCACACATAACACACATTTATTTACAGGGCATTCCCTCCAAAAACCCAAATCACCAGGTAAGATGCCGGCCCCTAGTTGTAAGCCATACTATTTCCTTGCATAAATACCTTCAACCACTAGGCGGCGCCTTAGCTCTTCTCAGTGGCCGCGTTTTTGCTACTTAGCACCAGGAGTCAGCTTTCAACGTCTTTAAGTGAATGGTTTTTTTCTCAACCCACTGCAGAGCGTGCAAATCATTTCCTCAGTTGATTCAGATATATTATGATGTGCTGGGAAACTTGAACATTCTCCTACCCTGTGGAGATTAATTTCCTTGAAATATTCATTGGATTAAATGTATTTAAATGTGCACTGTTTAAAGCTCAGTGCTGCAAAATGCCATACTCAGGATATATATTACATATTAAATAATTAACTTTAGTGTGGGAGAAGGAGGGAGGGAGAGAGGGAAAGACCTTATTTAGTGCTCGGCCAAAGGTGAGACTGATGGCAGCCAAGTCTAAAGCTTTCCACAAGTCAGCTGAACCCTGGCTTCCCCTATTACTAGAATTATGTTACCTTGGGTAAAATAATCTCTCTAAGTCTCAGTTTCCTCCTCTGTATAATGGGAAAAATAGTACCTTGGAAGTATGAATTTTACATGTCTAATACTGGGTCTTGTACCTAACATGTAGTAGGCACTCATACAAAACAAGATTCAGTAATGAATGTTTTTGCTTCTTCAGACCCAGGATGGCATTGGTCCTGGCTCTGTGGCACTCTTTCTTCCCCGTGCCAAGGTGTTCTCCCTTAGCTCTGGAAGGTGTTAGAGTGTGGGTGTTAGGTGCACAGACTCAGGAGCCAAACTGCCGTGGTCCATGGTCCAGCTCCAGCACATACTAGCTGTGAGACCTTGGGCGAGTTTCTTGAACTCTCAGTGCCTCAGTCTCTTCATCTGTAGAAAAGGGTCAGTCAGTACCTTACCTCTCTCGGTTGCTGTGAGGGTCGACTGCGTCATCACATATAAATTCACAAGAACAGTGCGGGCATCCTTGGCGATGTTGCAGTTTCGGCTCCAGAACCACTTAATAAAGCCAGCATCGAGTTGTAATCATTTTTCTGATAGAGGTTCTGGCCTTCGATTTGTAAAAAAAACATACCACCACCTGTGAAGCATAATAAAGGGAAGCATAATAAAATGCCTGTATTGCCACATGGTGTTATACAGGTGTTGGCTATTGTTATTATTTAGGTTAATTCAGGCCACGCCACATGTGCCCTCACCACTTAGCTGGCCTTCATACTCAGAGTGGGGCCCGCATTGCTTCCCAGCACCCCATTCTGTTGTCTTAGTGCCCTGCTCAGATTTTCAAACTTCTAGAAGCCCCTGTGCAGGTCTACCTTTTCCAAATGGTGCCTGCTCTATGCTGGAAGCCTGCCCTCCCATCTTTTACTTTTTCAAATTCACCCTCCTCATACCCTGATTTGTGGCTGCGGTAGAAAATGGAGCAAACCAACAAATTCATACGAAGATGTGAATAGCTGAATATTAGCTCCGGGGGGACAAAATTCTTGCTGGTCTTCTTCATGACTTACCACTAATACCTAGCAGGTGCCTGAACATAGAAAGGACTCAATAAATATCTGTTGCCTGACATTTGAACCTGTAGGGACACAAAACCTTAACTAAAAATAATGCATCGTGAATGGTGGGATTTTAGACATCTTGACAGGCTTAAGAGGAAAATGTAGGCAGGCTACCTGGGTCCCTCAGACCACAGTGGCTAGCGGACCTTCTACTTCATTTACATATGTGTGTGTGTGTGTGTGTGTGTGTGTGTGTATACAACAATATTTTTACAACCTTTTGCTTTTGAAATGAATTTTGACTTACAGAACAGTTGCAAAAAGAGTGCCCATTTTTCAGCTTCCCTGGATGTGAATGTTAACATCTTACTTACATAGCCATAGTGATCAAAACCATGAAATTAACATTGATATTATGAATGTTGCTATTAATGTTATTCATTGCTATTAATTAAACTACAGGCCTAATTTGAATTTTACCACTTCTTCCACTAACGTGGAACTCATATTGCATTTAATTGCCTTCATCTCCTCCAATCTGTGACACTTCCCCAGTCTTTCCTCATCTTGTGTGACCTTGCCATTCTCAAAGAATACTGGTCAGTTTATACAGTAGAACATCCATCAGTTGGGTTTTGTTGGATGCTTCTCAGTGTTAGATTACATTATGGATTTTTGGCAGGCAGGGAGACCACAGAATAATGTGACCTCAGCATATATATCAGGGGGTACATAATGTCAATATGTCTTATTATTGATGATAATTAACCATGATCACTTGTTGAAGGTGGTGTCTGCTAGGTTTTCCCATGTAAAATGGCTATTTCCCCCAATATAATTAATACATATCTTGAAGGAGATACGTTGAGACAATGCAAATATTCTATTTCTCCTCAAGCTTTCTCATGCTAACTTAAGCATCCATTGGTGGATTTTGCCTGAAATAATTATTACTGTGGTGTTCACCTAATGGTGATTTTCTCCCTATTTCTTATTTCTTTTACATTTATTTATTGGAATCCTTCTGTAAAGAAGAGCTGTCCTTTCTTCCCCATTAGTTTATGCAATTAAAATGTATACCAGTATAAAATCATGGACACTTATATTATTTTTATGGATTATAACCAATATTTACTTTATTCATTTCTCAGATTGTTCCAGTTTTGGCCAATGGATCTGGCTTCAGGTTGGCTGGGTGTCTTACCATGCACCCCATTCTTTCCTGAGCTCTTTCATAAGGTCATATTCAGTAACCATAGAGTCCATCTCCATACATTCCCATTAACACAGCAGGGAAAGGTCAAGGGCGCACACTGCTGTTAGGAGTGGTTGGCCTTGGCATGTCTGAATGCCCGTTCTGCTCTCTGCTAAGGCTCCATGCTGCCTCTCCACATTTCAAGTACCAAGAAATTCACATAGCCCTCTACATTCCTCAGATTCCCAGGGCCCAGCCAGCCACCGGTTGGCTGGGAGGCTAGAAGGCAGAGTGCTTTCCCCATTTCTGCCTGCCAACTCCTGGAGCCACATGTCATGGATGGCTGGCCTTCTCTGGTAGCTCCTTGCGTCTTTCCCAACCGCTGGCGGGCAGTCAGGGAAGGTAAGTCTTTAGGTTATTGTTATTGATGCTATTATAATACTGTAAAAGTAAGCACCTCACTTTCCAGCTAGTGTGGTCACCCAGAGCTTTTTTAAAAGTGGAGATGAAAGGTATTAAGAAACAAAAATGCCAGTTACAATTGCCAGTTATAAAAATAGGCATGAGGATGTTAAGTACAACATAGGGAATACAGCCAATAATACTGTAATAACTATGTGTGGCATCGGATGGAAACTAGACTTATTGGAGTGATCACTGCGTGAGGCACATAAATGTCTAATCACTATGTTGCACACCTGAAACTAATGTAATATTGCATGTCAACTCTAACTGAAAAGTAAATCAAAATAAATAAATAAATAAAATTTAAAAAGTGTAGTTTCAGCTTATTTCTTATTCACACAGTAATGGTTTGAAAGCAAATGAGGCTTGTTACAGGAGCCAGAAAATTTAAGCAGGAAATGGTTTTCTCTGCAGAGAGAGAGGAATAAGTGAAGGGCTGTCGCTCGGAAACATTAAGGCATGTCCACCATGTGGAATGTTTTACAAGAAAATTGGCCTGGACTCTTTACAAAGTCAGTGTAATGACAACGTGGAAGCAAAGTGGTGAGGGTTTTACAGATTGAAAGAGGCCAGAGAGACATAATAACTAAAGGCAATGTGTTGATCCTGGATGGGATCCTGATTTTTGAGAAGTTATACAAGTCATTTTGGCAATTGAAGAGATGTGAATTTGGACTGGCTCTTAGACACCGGGGATCATTAATTTTCTTAGGTGTGATAACAGCATTATCATCCCATAGAACACTCTTGTTCTGAGGAGATAACATGCGTAAGCATTGTGTTTGGGAGTGAAGTGTTTTGATGCCTGCAACTTATTCTCAAAGAATCCTGAAAAGAAGTTCATAGAGTAAATCAAATGTGGCAAAATGTTACCAGCTGTTCAGTCCAGGTATATAATATAGCACTGTTCTTCTTTTGGTATTCCGTATGTGAAAAATATCTCAAAACAAAATGTCTGAGGAAAAAACTACCCTTACAGTCTTGTGTTACATCCTCCACTTTATTCCCGGAACAATGACAAAAGTCAGTTCCGTTCATTGCAATGACCACACGAGCAGGGTTCAGGGACCCACATCAGCAGGGTCACAAGTACGAAGCCTGGGTCTGTGGAGAGATGTCAGGGCCGGGTTGTAGAGCTCCGGTCTCTGTACATCTGGGCTCGAAGCCCAGCCTCTCTGCTGTTCCACACTCAGTGACCTTGGTTAAGGAATTTAAAACTTCTGGGCTTCAGTTTCTGCAACTGTGAAATGAGGATAATAACATGTTATTTGCTGCAAGAACCAAATGTTCCATTTTTACAAGCCATCTAATAGGGGCATGGTAACACCTACGTGGACAGCGACAGGCCCACCACAAACAGTGGCTGTTGTGTTGGGTACCAAGGGCCACCTTGTCAGCCCCTGCGGACCATGCAGTCCCACTGGGGAGTGCAGAGAAAATGGAGGCGGGAGCTCAGGCCCTAGGGGGCCAGCAGGTGGCTGGTGGAAGCAGGTATGCGGACGGGATGGGGCGGGCGTGGGGTCTCTCGTCAGGGACCTTAAAATAATTTGAGAAAATGAGATTTTACTTATAATCATTGTACCTTCATAACTTTTGGGTTGAGAGCATTAATTTATTAAACACTTAAAATATGTGACAATATTTTAAAATTCTGCTTGGCATAGCTCCTTTTTTAATGTATCAGGAGCTTCAAGAATAGAAAGGTTGACAAGTAAATATCTTTATGCAAAAACACGAACCTTCCCTCTTACGTGGCATTATAAACACAAATTAGCATGAAATGGATCATAGTTTGAATGTAAGAACCAACTAAAAAGCTTCTAGAAGTAAATAAGGAAAGAACAGTAGTGATCTTGTATTAAGCAATGATTTCTTAAGTAGGACACAAAATGCATGAATTACAAAAGAAAAAATTGATTAAAATGGTGTTCAACATAAGACATGATCTTTAAAAGACACTTAAAATGAAGCAGCAAGCCCCAGACTGGTAGAGAATGTTTGCAAAACATATATTTAATAAAGGGCTTGTATCTAGAACACATGAAAAATTTCTTACAACTCAAAAATGAGAAGACAAACAACCGAAATAAAAAGTGGGCCAAGGACTTTAGCAGACACTTCACTAAAGAACATACACAGATAGCCAGCAACCACATGAAAAGCTGCTCAACATCATCAGTCAAAAAATACAGTGAGAGAGCACCACACCCCGACCAGAGGACGAAGTTGAGAAGAAAACACCAGCCGTTGGTGAGGGGATGGAGCAGCCACACGTTCATGCACTTCGGGTGTGAGCGTGAAACGGTAAGGCTACTTTGGAAAAGAGCCTGGCCATCTCTTCGAAAGTTAAACATGCACAATATAATTCCTAGAAATTCCACTCCTAAATATTTATCCAAGAGAAATAAAAGCATATGTTTGCACAGACGTGTGTGACTGTTCTTAGCAGCTATATTTATCATAGCCCCAAACTGGAAGCAACCCAAATGCCCATCAGCTGGTGAATGAATGAAAACTATGGTATGTCCATAGACTGTAATGCTATTCAACAATAAAAAAAAGGAATGAATACACACACACACACACACACACACACACACACACACACACAATGGGAGAATTTCAAAACGCAGTAAATGAAAGAAGGCAGACATATAATCACGTCTTCTCACTTCCAAGACATTCTGGCAACTTTAAAGGGGGGTATTCTGGGAAAAATAACCTAGTGACGTGGAGAGGACTTGACTCGTGGAGATCCCCAGGGCGGTGCACCTGCTATGTGGCTGGTGCTGTAACCCTGGCTTGACCTCGTGGGAGCCTGGGCTGGGGGGATTAGAGAGAAGGAATGAACATCAAGGGCATTTTACAGAAGACTTGGCTTCTCATGCTTGTTCTTCTAGGGATAAGCTGTGTGCCATTGAACAAGTCACTTAACCTCTTTGGGCCTCAGTTTCTCATCAGTAAAATAAGGGATACATATCTACTCCCAAGAAGGGTGAGAGGTAAGTTGGAGTTAGAGGTCAAAATGTCCCACACTTGGAACAGAAATGGAGCACTTCGAAGATAAGTTCCCTTCCCTTTCCTTTGCCTCTCATTGGCACGTGTCTTGCCCCTTCCCTCTGCTTCTCTTCGGTAAGAAAGGGAAGCACAAACCGAATCCAGGGCAATATGTGTTTTCTGCCTGGCTTTTTCCCAGTACCAGCCCTCAGGTGGGTCGTTCTTCAGCACACCTTGGCCACTAACATCCTGTGTGACCTTGGGCAAGTGAACTTCCTTCTCTGGGCCAGATGGTTGCTATGGGCCCCAATTTCAGCTCCTTCACTCCAGGACTCTAGTCCAGGAATGAAGAAATGGCAGAACTCAAGAAGCAGTTGCAGATGAAAGTCCAAGGGAGGAGACTGGTCCACTGGGGCCCTGAGCCTGGGCCTGTGGTCCAGCCGTGAGCGGAAAGGGGGCCTTTGGGAAGTGAGTGTAGAGTCTAGAGGAGAGGGATGGTGAATTCAGAGTTGCTCCCACTCTTCTCCACACACAACCCCCACCCAGCACAGTGTTGTGTTGTGTGGTGGGTGGGGGCACTGTCCTTTCTCAGAGGAAAATCACTGCTCAGGATGGGTGCGTGTGTGTTCTAAACCTGAGATGCTGACCTGCTCCCTTCTCTGGCACAGCAGACTCATCACTAGCTTCCAATGAACAAAGGCACTTGGCAGCATCCCATCTTTTTGAATTTCTAGATTTCTTGTGATTTCTATCAGGTTTAGCTACAAAAGCAGTAAAAAAAAAATTCTAACTTTCAACTGCTTACATTTGGTGGGGTGAGAGGAATATATATTTTGGCCCGTCTTTGCTGAGTGGGGAATCCAGTGTGGACTTGGCTCCTTCCTCATGATGAGTAAGACATCTCGTGTGGGAATGAACTGCCGTTCAGGGAGTGACCCACACACTGAGACTCACCAGATACAGACAGGGTCTGTCTTCCCAGATCTCCCCCTGCCCTCTGTCAGGCTCCAGGACGCAGTATGTGGGCTCTGCAGTGCAAAACGAGGTGCCAGCCCCAATTCGTGTGCAGTGAGGGGCAAGGCAAGCTCAGAATCCTCAGGGGTGTGGCTGGCCGCACAGGCCTCCGCAGGACCCTCAGCCCCCACTGGCCAGCAGCGCCCACTGTGTGGGGAGGAAATGGTACTGCGCTGTAGTCCGTCTTGTGACCTCAGCCTCCTAAGAGTTCCCCAAGCAGGATGCTGAGCAGCTTCCGAGCCAGAAAGGAGACAGTCTCCTCCCTGGACCGAGGGTGATTGACCTCAGTCAGATAAAGACCCTTTCCTTTGCGCTGCGATACACAGTAACTTCCAAACTGGCCTGCTGCCTCAGGCCCCAGTTCCATCCAGATCTGCATTTTGTCTCTGACAGGCACATGTTTTATAAAAATGCCACGTAGTCACATAGGCCTGGGTTTGGGCCCCAGTTTTTCTTCTTCAGAAAAGTGACTTAGCTTCTGCGTGTCTAACTTTCTCGTCTCTATGAGGCTGACAAACCCACCTGGGGGAGCCATTCGGAGGAGTAACGGAAATGAACACAGAAGCAGTGCTCTGTATGTGGCGGGCGCTCTGTAACCGGGGACTGTTCTCGGCAATCGTTTGTAGAGCCCCATGCACAGGAAAAGATCACATGCACCAGACCGTTTGGGATGCAATGAGGTTGATTTTACTAGACCAGTGGTTC
This sequence comes from Anoura caudifer, assembly GCA_004027475.1. Lineage (NCBI taxonomy): Eukaryota > Metazoa > Chordata > Mammalia > Chiroptera > Phyllostomidae > Anoura > Anoura caudifer. Next base: position 63,618 of record PVKU01005919.1, on the reverse strand, counting down.
TCAGAGTGTTTCATCCTGACCAGCAGTATCTGGGAACTGGTCAGAAATACAAATTCTCAGACTTTACCTCAGATCTTCTGAATCAGAAACTTTGGGATGAAGTCCAGTGAGCTGTTTCAATAAGCCCATAGGGCAGGGGTGCCAAACTCATTTTCACCGGGGGCCACATCAGCCTTGCTGTTGCCTTCTAAGGGCCAAATGTGATTTGAGGATTGTATAAACGTGACTACTCCTTAACTCCCGGGCAAGGAGCTTGGCGCAGCTGCTGACCAGAAACAAGGCACCGGTCTGGATTCTGCCCACGGGCCTTGTGTTTGCCACACTTGAGTTTGAGAACATTCATACTTTTGTTTTGCAAATTTCAGTGAAGAGAATTTAAAATGGTGTTGTACAAAAATACATTAATTATGCACCAAATTTGAAATAATGCAAATCTCCCCAATAAGTATATCATCACGATTCTCATCATTTCAAAGCTGGTGAGGGAATCAATTTTGAACAGTATTTACTCGGTATATCGGTAGTGCCTTTTCAGTTGGTATCAATTAGGATGCCTTTGGGAACAGATAACAGAAGATTCTGACTGAACCTGGCTTAAGAAATAGGAAAACATGTTAGTTCATATGACTCACTCCACAGGTGGGTGCATCAGGGGCCCCAGGCTGCCCTGTGAGTCCTTCTGTCCTGTTCACATCCGGTGTCGGTTTATCTTCAGGATGGAGGGTATTCTGGCTGCAGCAGTTCTAGATTTCACACCCAGACTTACCAGCACTGCAAGGAAGAAGCCTATTTCTGTGACTTTTAGGAGCCAGGAAAAACGAATACTTTACTGTATGCCCATGCAATATTTGAGAATACCAATGCTAAAAAATTATTGTTGTTTATCTGAAATTCAAATTTAGCCAGGAGTCCTGGTATTTTTATTGTTGTTATTACTTTGGTTAAATTGGACAACACTGGATGGAGAAAATGAGTAGATATTCTGTAAAAACATTAAAACAAAACAAAAGAAAACAAAAATGCTTCAGGCAGAAGCCCCTAACTACCTTAGAAAGGTCTCATTGGCATTAAATAGGACTCACCATTCCTTGGGCCTTTTTCTGAATGTGGGCACTGTTCTAACACCTTATAGGGGCTGCCTGTGGCTTTAATGAAATTCCAGGAGAGAGAGCCAAAGCCCTCCAGGCGCCACATGACTCATACATGAGTCCTTCTCCTTCCTGCTGCACCCTCAGGACATAAAACAACTGGAAAGACTTGCATTACTCCAACCTCTAGACCTTGGAGAAGACAAATAGCTTTGGAGTACAACAGGACAGAGTCCAAGAGGAAAGTTTTTTAAAGAGTTACCTGTAGTCTAATAAGCAAAATAAAAGTAAATATATAACAAGCATGAAAGCAAGCAATATGTAGAAGGCAAAGGATAGATGAAGAACCCTGCCTAGAAAAAAAACCCAGGAATGAAATAAAATTCCCTCTGGCCATTTTGAGGATATTTTTGTTTAGTTGGCTGTTCACCAGATTTTTATAGCAATGAAAAAAAAGAAAAGAATAAAAAAGGCCTTGGATCTTTGATTAACTTTCTACTTCTGGGAATTACTGCTTAAGGAGAAAATTGAAGAAGTGCCCCCAAAATGAAAAATGATATGTGTTCATGGATATTGGTTCCCCTGTTGTTCACAATAGTAAACAAAAAGATGTACGAGTCAGAAATTGGTTGAGAAGATGATGGAAATTCATGCCTTGGGATACCATGCAGTGTTGAGAACGAAGATTGGGTTCTGCATTTTATCTATTTCTAAGTAAGAATAACTAGGTTATGGAGCTACATGTACAGGAAGACCCCCTGATGTTTATCTGCTTACCTGTGGTTCTATACTTTTGTTTATAAAAGCCCCCGTAAAGGTGTTTTCTCAAGAAGTTATCAATGGCTCCCATGTCTTACAGTGGGATTTCTAATTTTCCACCCCTCTCTACACTTTTCTGTATTGAGCTGACTTTTAAAAAACCATTGTATATGTATTGATTTTATTTAAAAAAAGAAACCACTTGTATCTCTCTCTGCCTTCTGTTAATGGAGAAACTTGGTTCTTCTTGTTGACGCAGTAAAGAATTACAGATCAGCAAGCCTATTAGTGTGCAAGCAGAGCTTATAGGTGATATGTTCTCATAGAAGAGAATGGGACTTGCTGAGGTGGGGCAGAAAGACATAGGTTCAGGGCAAAGCAAGGTAAGGGCAGCAAGAGGCAAGGGCCAGGGTGGCCAGAGCCAGGGGGGCAAGAGCATCAGGTCCTTTGTTCTGAGGACTTATCTAGTTGGCGGGATGGGGGTGAAGAAGTTACCTATTGATTGACCAGTAATGGTGGTATCAGCTTTCCTGGGTGCGGGGAACACGACTACCCAAACTTAGGTATGTATGTGGGTCTGTTAGTCTGAATCCTTATCTTGCTCCAGACCCCATTTGTGCAGATGTGTGACAGGAGGCAGTTAATTAAAGTTGGGGCAGTTACCCAAAGTTATTTATAGGCTCCTCTGTAAGCATTAGGGGCTCCCTTATAAAACAGATAGTCACCAGAGGCAGGCAACTAACCAAAGCTGTTTTATGGGCTTCTTCTCTGGGTGCTGTGGACTCCCTCTTCTTCCCCCGTCTGGGCCTTGGGACCAGTACACAGTTTCAAGACTTTCTTTCCCAGATAGTAGAAATGATACATAGAATTTCAAGGACTGCCCTCCTCTCATGTTAGCATGGTGTTTCCTGCGATGTTGGAACACCTGGCAATATTATAAGACAAGGCTCAGGACTGCTGAGTTAGTGGGTGAGGCATGTCTCCCTCCTCCTCCCTGCCTTGGTGTACTATCCACCTATCTAAGTGCTAAAACGCATTTCCTGGCAACCAGGATGCTAGACGCTGGCCAGCAACAGCAGCGCAGCCTCAGAGCTCTTCCGATGCTCCGGCCTCGCTTCCTTGAGCTCAGGGGACTTGCGAAGTACCGGAAGTTCTCTGGGATGAGGTAGACCAGATGGAATGAAACATGGTCCCATTAGCTTTGTAATGAGTGGTCAAACACTGTGCCTGGCCTCAGGACAGTTCTGCAGCCCAAGCCCTTGGACGATTTCAGCAATAGCTGATTGACCTGAGGCTAACGATGACCAGCTGGGCAGGCAGCTGTTGGGACACTGGTCTTGTGGCAGATGAATTATTTTAGCAGAATGGGGCCATGAAAGAGTAAGAGCCCAGCAACTCCTTGGCCAGGTCATCTTAGGCAATTATTTCTCCTCTCTAGCCTCAGTTTCCCTGTCCATAAAATGGAGTTAATGTAACCTACATTATAAGGTTATTGTGGGGATCAGGTAAAAATAACATATGTAATATATTGTAATAATGAAGAGGGAAACAATAAATATCAGTTTCCCTCTTCAAAGTCTTTCCATTGTGTGGTTAATTGCTTGAAACTTGGGTCAAGGGCAAATTTATTTGTAAACGTTTATGAAAGATAAAAGCCCTCTCTGGCCTCCGGTCTATACCCACACAGCTAGGCTTTGGCACGCTAGGACCTCAGTGCTGGTGGGAGTCATACAACTCAATTATTTGTTTCCAGAACTTTGATTTCTTGGTGCATTTTCTTATATGATATGAGGGAAACAAGGGAATTCTACTGTTATTTCTGTGAATAGACCATGATTAAGCAGTTGTCAGGAAATTGGAACAAAAGGAAAAGCTTTGCACTCGAAAGGCTCGCAGTCAGCGACGAGCGGTCAGACTGGCACCTGTCACGTGGGCTGGCAGCAGGGTTTTCATTTCCCCGCGGGGAGACGGACTCTGGGTTTCCAGGTTTTAATCTCCGAGTTTCAGCTCCATCCAACAGCGGAGTCGGTCGGCCTGCTGCTCTGGGCTGAAACACAAGGTGAGCACATTTGGTTACTTCTGTTTTACTCAGAACAGCAGTTTGGATTTTAAAGAATGATTAAGATGAGTGGACCAGCCCTCCATGTTGTTTTTGGAGGGACAGTCTGTCACAGGGCATGATGGAATCGTTCTCTCAAAAGTCAGCTTAACGCAGGAATCCGGCAAAATAAGACTGCCCACAGGATCAGAGTTTTGGAAACAACGTTTAAAATTAAAAAAAAAAAAAAAAGTATTTTGTGGCAACTAGTTCTGTGTGTCAAAGCAGTGAACTCAACAAGCTGAGTTCCAGTGCCATGGAATCCAGGAGTAAGCAGAACAAATAACACATCTGCACACAGTCCAATTTCTCCCTCGGATCACATCTGTATTTCAGTATAACATCTGTATTTCTCACTGAGGTTCATGTTTAGAAAAGATGGATGTACAAGTGAACCTTGTACCGAGGCCAGGGGTTTCAGAATTTAAAAATGCACAAAAGGTCCATGTCATAACTTTCCCTGAACCAGGGAAATTCACCTCCGTCCGGCGGGTGTACATCTGAGGGGGCTCGATGTCGTCTTGACCCTCACGAACGTCCTCGCTGTGGGAGGAGGGGGAGGAGGGAGCTCCAGTGCGCTGCGTATTGGGTTGAATGCCATTAGGAAGTGATGACACTGAGGAATTAACAGCCTCCAAATAGTCAAGCATGGAAACCAAGCTCTTCAGCATTCGGGTCACTGGTAACCACGGGAGCAGTAACTTGGCTCACACTGTGAACGACTGTGTGCATGTGTGTCGTGTGGGCACGCACACACATTAAGTGGAAAAAGAGAACTAAAATAAAAGATTCCAAACAATTAGCTGCCCAATTAGCTGGCCTTGCAATTATGGGAATGTGACATTCAGTTAAAAATGCAGTGATTGTTTTAAATTAAATTGTCTGTTTTGAAAGCAAACTCCTGGCTCAGCTGCAATGCCAACTGGTTCTTACTGCGGTGCCTTGGCTTTTGAAGGGCAGGCATGATGGTTTCCCTCACACCAAGTCCAAGTCTGCTTTCTTAATTAACAAAGGTGAAATGAGGGAGGGAAAACACGTGGTCGGGAGCCGGGGCCTCAGGCAGACAAGCGTTGCCGTGATTTCTCAGGCTTGAGGGTGGCCTGCTCGGTCTGCATCTGAGGAAATATTGCAGGGGAAGGCAGGCCAGAAGGCCGCCTGATCCAGGATGTCACTGTGCAATCAGCCAAAGGCCTCTTTAAAGCAGGATGGTGTATGGGCAAAAATCAAAGACAAGGAATATGAGCAAAACTCAGCTTCCAAAGACTCAACAACATTATTGATAGAGGTCTGGCTGCAATCTTACCAGCATGCCCTGCTGGCATCCAGAAATCCAAGAAGGGGACAGAACCAGAAAACTCTTCTTCCTTCTCTCGGTTTTCAAGTATCTGGTCTCACGGACTGACCTGCTCACCCACCAGGGGCCCAGCTCCAGGGGGCGCGAGAACCTCGGTTTTCTTCGGCGTTCTTCCCTCCTGGCATCATGCCCACACACTGCCCACCCAGAAAGACAGCACAACCCTCAATTCAGTGGGGCACACGGTTCCCACATGTATCATTTTCAAATCCTTGAGCTCAGGAAGAAGGGGCCAAGGGGAATCAGGACTTGGAGGGGCGCTGGGAACTCCTCTGGGACAGGCTCCTTCTGCCTTGGGTGGCAGCTCAGGCCCAGAGCCCAGGGAGGGCTCTGCACCCAGTGAATAGTCAATAACTGTAAGAGTGTCTGTCACAGTGTTCCCAAGAAAGCCCCTTTGGCTGTCACCTGTGCTCTTCTGCACTAGGAGCTGCGATGTTCCTAATGGTCACCCTGCTGCTGGGGAGCAAGCCAAGTCAGGCCTTCCCCCCACCCCCAGCTTGTTCCTCAGTCCTTGCCTCACTCGCAGGAGACCAAGTCAAGCAAGAGACAGACACGTATAATGGGAATGAGATAGCAAGTTTATTTTTGAAACACATATGAGCACAAAGCTGTAAGCAGGCACACGGCTAGTCTGAATGCCCCACCTGTGGAGGAAATAAGGTTGTTAGTAAGTTTATTAGTAAGTTTGTTCTGTATATGTTTGCTGAGGTTACACATGGGCACCTAGCTAATCCGAGTGTGCCGACTATTGGCGCTCAGGGGTTATATTCCTTAGCTTCTAGGTTCCTCCTCCTTCTCTCCTTTCTTAACCTTGAGAATAATGCACAGCTACAAAGGCTTTCTTTCTCAGCTAGTAAAGGCTCTTCGTCTTAGTTAGTGAAATTGCTTCAGAGGCTCCCTTTCCCAGCAGAGTCTCAAGGACTCCCCTTCTCCTCGCTATCCCTGCCTGTGATGTTCGGAATGCCTGGCAATCGTGCCGGACCAGGCTCAGGACTGCTGAGTCCATGGTGAGACATGTCTCCCTGCTCCTCCCTGCCTTAGTTTACCGCCTATTCTACCTAACAATATTATAGGTCAGGAACCAGGACTTGCTTAAGAGTGAGGGGGGCTTTGGGATCCCCCAGATCCCAAAAGCAGCAGGCTCTGCTTCTTCACAGCTGGGGGAACCCGGGCAGAAGGGTTCGCCTTTTGGTACCTGCCCCACTGAGTCATTGTAAGGACTAAATAAGGAAATGCAGAGGAGGTGCTTACTACTGGTAAGTACTCAAACCTGGTAGCTTTTATTACTATCTGTTAATTATTCCCTTCAAAAGGATGGCTCAGTGTCAAAGTTGGGCCTCCAGAGGAGACCCATCAACCCCTCAGCCTTGCGCAGAGGCTGGGGCCTGGATGCTGAGGCACAGGCTGACGGGCCCACTGCAGGGTCCACCCTGCACGTGGCCTGTGTTAGGGTCTTTCTAAAAACGGAGCTGGAAAGCACACCTCTCACACTACTTGAAGACCTTCAGTGGCTGCCACTGACCACAGGACCTAGGCACGCCTTCTTGCAGTGACAGAGGGCCCCTTGAGCCACATAAGATTCGGGCAGAGGCAAGGGTGGGAAGGGTCTGAGGATCTGTGTAGATCAGTCCATGCCTCGGGAAGACTCAGGATCAGAAAAGAAACAGATTTGGGACAAGCATTTCAGGACCTCGGGCGGGCTGGGAGGGGCAGGGGCCTGCATGACAGCTGGATCTGAGTGGCCGGGGAGATTTTGAACTCTCCAGGTCCCATCGCTGTGTGGCTGCCTTTCTTCCTGCATGTGAATGGATGTGTGGTAGCACCTGTGTGGTTTCGGTGGCTGGTGTGAGAAAGGAGCCCTCACCATGGGCAGGAAAGCTTGCTTTGGGTTGCAAGCTAGAGAAACTCCAAGTCTGATGGTCTTGGAAAATAGGGATGTTTTCCCCTCACAGTTCTAGAAGTCCAGAGGAAAGGCAGGCTCTGGATGAGGGACTACAGGTGGTTCAACAATGTCATCAAGAATGCAGGCTCTCCCCATGCCTCAGCTCTGCCACCCTTGCTATGGGCACCCTCCTAAAACGCTTCTCTTTAGCATCTTGACATAATGGACAGGGAAAAAGGCAAGTCCCCACTTCCTTGTGAGCAGGGGACAAAACCAGGAGACCTCACCCCAACTGTGCAATATACGTTTTTCCCCTCAGCCTGCGTGGGCAACTGGGGGCACCCTGACTTCAACATGGTTTCCCTCTGGATCTGGGTGGATCCCAGAACAAATCTGAGACTCAACTGGAAAACAGTCATGGGAGACTGCAGGTTGGGTGTGCGAGCAACCTCTCCGCAGGTCCTAAGAAACACATACCACACACTGTACATGGGAAGCAGGCCAGGTTTGCAGGACTGAACGTCCTCAAGCTTCCGGAAGGCCCATGGCAACCTTGAGAGACGGGCAAGGATTAGTCTATCTACTTGCCAGAAAAGGACTCAAAGAGGTTGAGAAGCTGATTCAGGGTCACACAGGCAGAGGCTCAGTGGCAGGTCTTTCTTTGCTCTTCCTGCTCACTCAGAGCTTGTTGGTGGTCTAGAATCCTACACAGACCCAGAGAGCAAGAGGGAGGCCCGGGGGTGATGGAGCTGTTTGTCCTGGCTACGACTGGGTTGATATGTGACAATCCACTCAGGAGCAACCCCGCCACATGCACATCCTCGATTTTCTGTGCTTGACTCTCTCCCAACGCCCAGCCCTTAGCCACCAACCAACTGCCCTCTGGCACCGGCTTTTCCCGGCACCATCCCTGCCTCCTGCCCACAGGCCTGCTTCTTCATATTTTCCCTCCCTGCCTCTGTGTGACCTTTGTCCCAAGACTCTCCATCATCAGCTAACAACAAAGTCCTCCCTGCGTGGGTGTGACAGGCAGGGGACTGGGAGAGAGGAAGGACATTCCTGTGCAGAGCGGCTGGGGCAGCTCCCCAAAGCAGCATGGCAGCGGAGCCACGCGAGCAGAGCGGGGGAGACTGTCCCAGGTGTTGCCAGCTGGAACATCCACTCCATTGGGGCAAACGCGTTGATTTGTCCATTTGAAGATGGGATTCCATCCAAGAAGTTTCTTTGTTGATGTTTGGTGCAAACTAAGGGGTTGGGAACAGGATGCCGGACAAGCTGGTTTTCAAAGCAGCCAAGGGGCACAGTCCACTTCTTGGCTGGTGGGGCTTACCTTCTGCTCCTGAAGAGGGGCAGGGAGATGGGGGATGTGGTCTTTTTCTCTATGTTCTTATTCTGATGGGAGAACCAGAATCAAGGAGGCTTCCCTTCCTCAGGGCCAGTGAGAGGCCCAGGTTCCTCTGGCCTCTGTAATGCCCACCCTCCAGGCCCATGTAGTGGGAGGTGGCACCAGGGTCCACCTGGGTGTCCTGTTCTTTTCCAGGGCTCCTTCTCTCCTTTTTCATAGGGAGTCTCCCAAACTCGGGTGGGCCCCACCAGAGATTTCTAGGTACCCTGCGGTTTTTCGGCCTTTTGTAGTTCCTGGGTCTGTAATAACTGTGAGTTCCAGAGTTGCAGGGAAGCTCTGGAACACTTGCTTTGTCCGCTGGTTAGGGGAACAGCGGCTAAGCGTTTGCTCTGCCTTAGCTCTCTGGGCGACTTGGGGAGAATCAAGGAACCCCTTTATGCCTCAGTTTCAAGGGGGTTTTAATAATTTGCCTTTTCTCCTGCTTTTTACAAAGATTACAGATGACAACAAGTGTGAAAACGCCATGTAAACAGGAAGACGTGTCATAAATGTCAACGTGACTCTTAGTAATCCCAGTGCAGTGCTGCGCTTTATAATTTCTCCCCACCTGAAAATAAGACCAGGGGAGGGAGCATGGCTTTCAGATGGGTGGTTAGTTTCCTTAGGCCCCATCGTAGTTGGGAAGAGTTCTGGAGTGGAAGTCAGGAAAACCTGAATTTGAGTCCCAGCTTCCTCCATCACTAAGTGATTTTTAGCAAATTCCTTCTCCAGCTTCTAAAAGGGGCAGGGTCAGATGACCACTAAGCCTTCTCCTGGCTCCAGTTCTGTGAATTTTATTGAGTTCCTTCCTTATCCTTATAGTCAGAGTTTTAACCAGATCCCCGCTGGAGAGTCTTGACTAAAACACACAAAACAAAATGAAACAAAAAAACCCCACACAAACCAACAAACAAAAAGCTTTATTGAGGTGCAGTTGGCATACAATAAACTAGGACCCTGACTTGGAGAGAGGGGGCTGCCCCCAGCTCATGCCTTTGCAGGTTCCAGACTCACCCCAGGCAGAGGGGGCAGCACTACTTTTCCTGGCTCCCAGGGCTCCCATCACTGGAAGCTCATTAACCTTCCCCAAATGTCATCATGGGGTGGAGAAGGGACCTCCAGGCCTGTGATGGGAAGAAAGGAAACTATGAGAGAATGACGACTTAACAGTATTAACTAAATCTTTGGAATCCTGACTCTTTCTACAAAGGAGAGGTTTTTTCCAACTCTCCCATGTTCCCGAGACAGCCTACAAGACCGAGACAGACGGGGTGAGCCACCCATGGCAACACCCCAAAGCTGGTCTGTGGTCTGCGAAGGGACCTCACAGGCAACTGCATCTATTCTGGGAAATCAGATGAATATTATACTCATGTTACACACACAGAAAAGTCTTCCTCTGTATTCTAGATAATCAGCCATGTGGTCAATTGCTCTGTGGCCACTGAAAATGATTTTATAAGAGAAAAACTAATGACACCAGAAAAGTCCCCACTAGACCAGCTCCTCACCTTCTGCGCCATTGACATTCGGGGCCAGATCGCTCCTGGTCGCAGGGGCTGTCCTGTGCGCGGCAGGGTGTTGGCGGCAGGGTGTTCCCTGCCTTCACCCATGAGATGTCAGTAGCACCCCACCCCATATGACAACAAAAGCATCTCCAGACTTGCCGACTGTCCCCAGGGGTAAAATTGTCCTATTTTGGTTTAAACAATGGTCCCATTTTGTTTTTTTAAGAAAGTGATTAAGGACTGTAATTTTAGCCACAGTTGATTGTGAGACCGCTATATGCCAGGTGCTGTGTGAAGGTCGTACAGATGGGACCTTGATGACTAGGACTAGTGGAGTACGGGGCCTTTCATTTTCTTCTCTTATTTTGAGAAATACATAAGGCATCAGGGTCTTTTGATTTGTCTAGTGAATTTGCAGGTTCTCTGCCTCCTACCTGCCCCAGCAAGGAGGAGAGGCAGTGTCGGCAGAGAAAAAAGATTCCGGTCCTGGCCCTGGCCCTTCTTAGGAGCGTGCGTTTAGAATCCTTCTCACCCTTTCTGAGCCTCATTTACAAAATGAGATGGATGATACCTGCCTTGCTGATCTGTGATGCTAAGAAACAAAATTTGTGAGGAGAGGGAACACACCTGCTTTGCTCACCACTACCTCCCCAATGACAGGCCACTGGGACTGGTTCATAGTAGGTGATCAATAAACGCTCCTTGGATGAATAGGTCGATGGACAAAAATGTCTGGCATCTGTCACAGGCACTGGCACCACTACGTACCCCACGAATACTCACTCACTGACTGCGTGTGCCATGCAGCCAGGCAGAAGACAGAGGCACCAGCGGGTGTCAGCCTCCAGAGAGAGTAGGCCACAGACTAAAGCCACCTCTGCCCTTGTGGAATTTGTGATCCAGGAGGATGGGAACAACAGTGAACACACATCACAAATCATTAAATAATTGCAGGTGTGAAAACTACAGCAAAGCAGCGGTGTCACACACACAGAAGCACACCCAGCCACAGGCTGCGAGACCACCGCCCAGGGGCCTACGCTGTGGGATTGTGGTTAGCCAAGGGCCTAGGCCTTGGAGAAGTGTGAGAGAGGTTTTCATTTTTTTTTTTTAAGCTTAAAACAATGGACTTTAATTAAAGAAAACATTTCAATTGAACTTGTAAATACTTAACAGGAGTTAAAAGTAATTAACTAGTCTGTTCTTTGTTCTAGTTCAATAAGTGCTTTCTTTTATTAACTTCATTGTCCTTTAAGATTGGGATTAAGGTTTGTCTGCATTTGGAAAAGGTCGCGTTTGCCCAAAGATGGATGGAGGGCTGGAGTAAGGCAGCCACTTGCAATGGGAACGGTGACAGGAGACTGGGCTCTGTGAGGCTGTGTCCTCCCCCTGGCCCTGCCACGTCTAGCCTGTTACTGGGCACGCTTCCTCTCCCCACCTGCCAAGCCTCAGTGTTCCCCTGTAAAGTGGGGATGGTGTTACCTCGAAAGGCTGTGTTGAAGAGGAAGAGGATGAAGGGGCCGCGGTACGTACACAAAGCACCTGGCAAACTGTGTGGCATACACAAGGAGGGGTCAGTTCATAAAGATTCCCCTCCCCTCTTCCTTCTTCCCTTCCCTTCAGTGACAGCCTCTTCCAACCATGTTCTCTCTTTAACATGCAGATCAGGTGATAATGCTAGCCGGTCGAGCTCACCTCCTGCATCTTTGTGGTGGTCTGAGCAGACTGGGAGCTCCTGGAGGGCAGCAGCCGGAGGCGCTCATCCGCGTGCCCCTCAGAGTCCATTTGCTACCAGACACTCTCCCCCGCATTCCCTGATCCGCTGGCGCTGCCAGGAACTACATTTCCCAGGCTCCCTGGCAGCAGGGTCTGGCTAGTTTCTACGAGTGGGAGCACTAATAGGAGATTGGGAAATGGAAAGAAAGGAGAAGCCAGGGTGCTTGTGTAGTCCTCCCTCTTCTGTGTTGGAGGTATTTGGGAGGCAAAGGCTGGATCTCCTCTGATAACCATGGTCCAGCCCTGCCTGGCTGTGGCTTCTGATAACACCACTTTCCTCCCAGCATCCCTCTGTGCCTTGTGGGTGGTACTGGCAGCTATCTATTGTTGCTAAACTGTGAGCCTTCTCCTATTAGGCTTCTAAGCTTTTCCACCTTCATTGTAAGCACTTCCCTGTGCTGAATTCCCTCCATGTGAAATGCCTCACAGGGCTGTTTCCCTGACGGGAGCAGATTGACACATTCTGTGTCTCCAGCCTCTGGCCACCGAAGGAGCTCCCTGAGCTCTTATTGCCTGGGTATAGTTCTGTTAGAATTCTAGAAAAGGTAAATTTTGCCCATCTTTTCCAGGCCTTCTCCTTGGTCCCCCCTCACATTCCAGAACCCTAGCAATCCAGAGGCATGAGCAGCAACTAAAGTGAGGGCCAGCCCCAGAAAATCTATAAGCAAATCTTTAAAGTTCTTGAGAAGTTTGTGTGGTTCATTACTATTGCATTTTCCCAAGCCCTAGCATCTAATTGGATCCATCTACATAACAATTGTAATCAGTGAGCCAAATTAAATATCCCCCACCTCTGCCCTCCTAATCAATCACAAATCACAAGTTTAAAGAGCCGGTTCAAGAGGAAGGATCGGCTTGCGAGGCCAGCTCTGTCCATCAGTTCTGTCGGGTTCTGCACAGAGGCAGGACCTAACCCCCAGCCGGCAGACTGCAAACAAATCACTTTCAATGAGGTCCTGTCTGCAGCGGAATTAGTCTTGAAGGAGACTTACAGTGAATGCTGATTTAAGAAAAACACAACCTGATTACAGATGAGTGGGAGGGAATGGCTTTTGTGGCCTCCTGAATGTGCCAGGGATCTGGAGCCTGCTAGGGTAGGTCTCGACGCCCAGGAAGGCGGGGGCCAAGCCTGTCCCTGACGGGGCCTCCTCCTTTGTGGAGGGTCTCAGACTCTGGAGGCAGACTCACCTGGGTTCATAGTCCGCCTCTGCTACTTACCAGCTGTGGGGTTGGGATGAGTGTTTGATCTGGTATGAGCCTCAGTTTTCTCCTCTGTAAAACGGGCTCCTCTGTCATAGACCTACAAAGAGCTCCAGGACAGAAAAAGTTCCAGACAAAGGGCCTATTATCCTCCCCTTGAACACCCTTTAAGGACCCAGGCCAAGCCTCTAGAGCACCTGTAAGCATACTTGCTCTGTGTGTTGACTTTGCTAGTCATACTTAAATAAACCTTCCTGTGCTTTGGGGGAGGTGGATACAAAACTAGAGAAAGTCCCTGGGGTGCGTCTCAGCAGCTGTTGCTCTGGCTGTGGTTGGTGTAGCCTTGCTAGTCAGGACTGTTCGCATCTGCTTGTCTTCTGCATTCCCCCGCAGTGAGGCGGTTCGTCCCAAGTCGGTCCTCCTCCTCCTCCTCCTCTTCCCTCCCCTCCTTCTCCGACTTTCCCATTCTTTCCTCCTTCTCAGCCCTTTTCTTCTCCCCCTCTTTCCCCTTTTCTTCCCCCTTCCTTTCCCATTCTTTCTCTTCCTCTTTCATTTCCTCTTTCTCCTTTCTTGCTCCACCTCCCCACATCCCCGGTCACATCATCACTTCCTGGCCTCAAAAGCGTCTGTGGAGGGCTGGCAGCTCCTTCAGTCCCAGCCCAGGCCTCCCTCCCTCCCCAGCCATGGGGGGTACACGAAGGGGGGGTAACATTTAGCCCTTGGAGGGCGGCAGTGGGTGATGGGGAGTGGCATGTGGCCTTTGCGATCATTGGGGTGTTACCCCGAGTGTGCTTGGTCTAACCCGTATCTCTCCGATGTCGCCCTGTCCCCTTCCACTGCTAAACCATGTTGAGGATTATTCCTCCCCCCTCCCCAAACTCATGACCATCTTTATTGCCCCACCTCCTCTGTGAGTTTCATGCAGCTGCTGCCCAGTGCAGGGCTCCTTCAAGCACCTTTCATGTTCTCCCCTCTCCTCCCGTGGCCACTCCCCAGCCTTGACATGGGCCTCTGCCCGATTCCTCCATGAACACGTTACAACAGCCTCTGAACAGGCAAACCTGGATCCCTCTCCTCACCTCCATCTGTCCTGCCAACATGGCTGGATCAATTTTCCTGCTCTGTGTATTGGATCACGTAACTCTGTGCTCAGAAGCCTGCACTGGTTCCCAGATCCTCCCACTGAAGCCCAGCAAGGCTTTCATAGCCTACCCTGCTTAGAGACAGCAACCTTCCGTGTGCCTGGCCTCCCGTCTTCCATCAGTGCAGGCAGGACACTCCCACTTTCCCCAGCCCTTTGCATTTTTCACCACATGCCTTCTGCACTGTGCCCTGTCCCCATTACCCATTGCCATCCCAGGGTCCCAACGCTTTCAATCACAAAGCTGCTCTAGAGAGTTCAACATCACTTCTCTCACAGGGCTCAGCATGCATAGGCAGGGCCTCCATACTCATCAGAAAATGTGTGAGCAGTTCATGTGACCTTCAGCCACCTGTGGAGATGGATGTGGCTTTTCACTGAGAGAGAAAGAGAGAGTGTGTAAATGCACATTTAAAGCAAATCATGCCTTTAAAAAATAAAATAAAATGAATCATGCTTGAACTGAATGCAGTAGGTGTACTTGCCAATCCCACTCACCTGGGGAGCTTGTGACAACACAGGTTCCTGGACCCTAACCATGACCTCAGAGCCAGAGTCTGGAAGGGGGGGGGGCGGGACAGGAATCTGTGTTTTTAATAAGTCCTCCTGGCGATCTTCAAATCTGAAGAGGACTGGAGGAAGGATCTCAGTGTTAAAGCTTTTAGAACACAGAGCGTTTTGGAGAAGGGGATCACTGCCTTATCAAGCATGCATGCATCAGTGTGTGGGGCTGGGGTGGAGAGTGTGCCTGTACAGCAAGTGCTAACTTAATGTGTTGAAAGCTTCTTGGAAATTGTTACTTAAAGCAAAACAATGTTCAAGAAACCAGTTTTCCCCCAGGCTAAGTGATATAGACAAGAGTTCATTTCCTACGGCATCTATCTGATTCCAAAAAAAACCCACTAAACTTTTAAGACCAAAGCACATCTAATATCAAACATTGAAATAATGCAAGCTCTAAATACATTTAAGAAAGATGAATAAAAGAAAGTAAGAGAATTACTTTCCAACTCTCTCATTCCAGGTCAGGGTCTCGGGTGGCTAGAGCCTGTCCTGGCAGAAACCCACGCTGGACAGGATGCCCTTCCATGGTGGGGCGCTCTCATACCCACACCTGCCCATATTCAGATGGGGACAATGCAGACACGCTGATGAACCTGCCCCTCTTTGGAATGTGGGGGGGAAATGGAATCCCCAGAGAAAACCCACACAGACATGGAGACAGCGTGCAAACTCCACACCGGCTGTGGCCTTGGCCAGGAATCAATTTTTTATTTTCTCATCAATGTTATAATGCAGCACCATTATTCGAGGACCTGCTGTATGTGTGTGCACATCTATTGTATATGTCTGCATGTACACATTATATATACACACACACACAAATATGGTATCAACTGTTTCAGTCAATGTGCTAAGACATTTTTTAAAGATTTTATTTATTTATTTATTTATTTATTTATTTATTTATTTCTAGAGAGGGGAAGGGAGGGAGAAAGAGAGGAAGAGAAACATCGATGTGTGGTTGCCTCTCACACACCCCCTACTGGGGACCTGGCCCAAAGCCTAGGCATGTACCCTGACTGGGAATCCAAACAGCGGCTCTTTGGTTCACAGGTCAGCACTCAATCCAATGAGCCACACCAGCCAGAGCTAAGATCTTTTTTAAAATTTAGTCTTCATTGTATTTTTTTCATTACCATTTAGTTCCCTCATATCCTCCTCCCCTGAGCAATCACGACACTGTTGTCCATGTCCATGAGTCCTTTTTCCTTTTTGTTCAGTCCCTCCATCCCTCCCCTCCCCCATCTAGCTGTCATCCGTTCTCCATCTATGAGTCTGTCCCCATTTTTCTCATTAGCTCAGTTTATTCATTAGATTCCACATGAGTGAAATCATATGGTATTTGTCTTTCTCTGATTGGCTTGTTTCACTTAGCATAATGTTCTCCAGGTACATCCATACTATTGCAAAGGGTAAAATTTTCTTTTTTTATGGCCGAGTAGTATTCCATTGTGTAAATGTGCCACAGTTGTTTTATCCACTCATCCACTGATGGACTCCGGGGCTGCTTCCATATTTTTGCGATTGTAAATAATGCTGCAATGAACATAGGGGTGCTCATATTCTTTCAAATTAGTGTTTTGGGTTCCTTTGGATACATTCCCAGAAGTGGGATAGCTAAATCGAAAGGCAGATCCACTTTTAATTTTATGAAGTGTCTTCATACTGCTTTCCGCAGTAGCTGTACCAGTCTGAATTCCCACCAAGAGTGCAAAAGGGTTCCCCTTTCTCCACACCCTCACCAGCACTTGTTGATTTATTGATGATGGCTATTCTGACAGGTATGAAATGCTATCTCATTGTGGTTTTAATTTGTATCTCTCTGATGATTAGTGGTGACATTGAACATCTTCTCATATGTCTATTGGCCATTTGTATATCCTTTTTGGAGAGGTGTCTATTCAAGTCCTTTGCCCATTTTTTAATTGGGTTGTTCATTATTTTGGTGTTGAGTTTTGTAAGTTCTTTATAAATTTGGGATATTAACCACTTATCAGATGTATTGGCAAACACATTCTCCCATTCTGTGGATTGCCTTTTTATTTTGTTGATGATTTCCTCTGCTGTGCAAAAACTTTTTAGTTTGATGTAGTCCCATTTATTAATTTTTTCTTTTGTTTCCCTTGCTTGGGGAGATATATCCAATAAAATATCACTATGAGCAATGTCCAAGATTTTGCTGCATATGTTTTCTTCTACAATTTTTATGGTTTCTGGTCTAACATTTAAGTCTTTGATCCATTTTGAATTTATTCTTGTGTGTGGTGTAATAAGGTGGTCTAGTTTCATTTCTCTGCATGTGTCTGTCCAATTTTCTCAACACCACTTATTGAATAAACTATCATTAGCCCATTGTATGCGCTTGCTTCCTCTATCAGAGTTTAATTGGCTATAAAGGTGTGGGTTTATTTCTGGACTTTCTATTCTGTTCCATTGATCTATGTGTCTGTTTTTATGCCAGTACCTTGCTGTTTTGATTACCATGATATCGAAGAAGATACAAATAAGTGGAAGCACATACTGTGCTTATGGATAGGAAGAATTAACATTAAAATGCCCATAGTACCCAAAGCAATCTATGGATTCCATGCAATTCCTATCGATTCCAATGATGTATTTCACAGAACTAGAACAAATATTTCAAAAATTTATGTGGAACCACAAAAGGCTCACATAGCAGCAGAGATCCTGAGAAAGAAGAACAAAGTTGGAGGAAGCACATTGCCTACTATCAAACTACACTATAAGGCAATGTGCTAAGATCTTATTCAATCCTATTACCGCCATGGAGCAAGTTTCACACTCCCCATTTTACAGATGGAAAAACAGAGGCTCAGGGAGTGGGGGTAGCTGCTGCATGGTGACCCAGCTGGAGAGTGGTGGGGCAGGATTTGAACCAGGGGCTGATGCCCAAGTGCATGCCTGAGCCTCTCTGTAATGCTGCCCATTCGTGAGCCAGGACTTTCATGGGACAAGTTTTCTTTAACTGTCAAGACCAGGCCCCCTGGTTTACAGCTAACCCCGCCCTCTCTCATAGCACTCGCTGGAGGCAGGGGTTCTGAGGTTCTGAGAGTCTTACCCAGCAGGCCACCCTTCCTCAGTATAATCCTCAGTGGGTTTTAAAAGATGACCCCTTTCATTTTTTTCCCAACAGCCTTGCCAGTGCCAGGGCAGGGGGCAGTCCTGTCATGGTCTGGTTTTGACATCTGCTGAGGGAACAGAAATATGAGGCAGGTGACTCTCTATCTCAGCCACAGTGAGCATGGGGCTGGAAAGCAGGCTCTGGCCCCAAATATCTACCCTGGCTTTGAAATAGGTACCTCAAATTTGACTGCTTCTAAGTTCAGATGAATCTTCTTTGAAAAAGAATGATCAGTAGGATGAATACAGCCACTATCAGTCCTGCACATTATCTGTAAATAAGCTCATTGTTACTCTTCGTTTGTGGAAGAAACATACTGAGAAAATCCCACGTGGAAAGTGGGAGATTTAAATTATATTGCTTGTTCTCTGTAATTGAACGAGTGCTGTGTGCATGTAAGAAATGAGTACAGTGTTCTCAAAACACCCTGTGGACACGAAGTGCTGCTGGATAAAGGGAATCCCAGGGTTTAAGACTGGGCTTTGCTGCAGGTCTTTTCTGAGCTATAAAAACACTAATTCTCACTGTGAAATTCTAAGAAGGGAATATAGTTCTCAGCATTTCTGAGGTTCATTTGACCATGAATCTTTTTACAAAGGGTTAGCAGACCCTGGAATATATTTGCAAACCCTAGGATCAAAAATTACTAGTAAGTATAACTCCTTACATGTGCAGAATGCTTCATAGTCGGTCCCCAATGAGCTTTCAGATATGACTTCATTCATAGGGTCTTCTCAAGGGACAAAGGAGAGGGCTGTTTGAGGTTGTTGTAGGCAAGAGCAAGACTGTGGGTGGTATCAACAGAGGAACTTGGGGCCCTGGAGAAGCCCCAGTGAAGCTGGGGGAAAAGGCCACTTCACTGGGTTCCCAGTCTGCCAAAGGAGATGGGATTTCACCTCCTCAGGAGGTTCCCCTCTTCCTCAGAGCCCAAGGGAAGACCACCGACCTCCCCTAGGTTTTCAGCCAGCATGAGGCCCCAGCCAGGCACTTCTCTGGCTTTCTCGCTGCAGGAACATGGCGTGGTTGTTGGGGAGCACAACCTTCCAGAAGGACCATGTCATGGCTGCCTTTCCTCAAGGGCTTGAGCCAAGGCTGGCCCTGGGCCGCATGGCCAGATTACAGCCATTCTTTTTGCCTCCAATTATATTTAGGATGCTCGGGATCAATGAATGACTTGATCACTCAGCTCATACCAGAGTGTGCTAATCCAACATGCTAACCCTCTTGGGATAAACTTACTTTTCAAGGGCAATGTTTGCCTAATGATGGGATTGCAGACCTTGCTGCAGAGTGATGGAGGAGACGTCTTTGATCTGCTGTGCCTTCCCAGGACCGCATGAGCGATCTACTGTAAATCCATCCCTGTTAACTACTCTGCTTTTCCAGGTGCACTCTTGCACTTGTGTATTCAGCAGGAAAATACAATGCTTCTCATAGTTATGAACCTAATGTTCTGGACCCACCAGAAGGCCTTCACTACTTGGCATCCACTCATCTGGATCCCTGGGACTGTAGGGGGAGTAACCACATAATGACATAGCTAGCAGGAACCAGGTCCTGCCCCAAGCACTTTGTATTAGCTTGCTTAAGTCTCACAGTGACCTGGTAGAAGAGATGCTATTTTTTGTGTTCTACACTTTATAGAAGAAGAAAACAAGAATAGAGCCAAACAATGTGCCTATGATCAGCCAGCTAAGAAGTGGCAGTAGGACTTGAACTCGGGCTGTCTGGCAGCTCCTGGTGACTCCTCTGCAGAGATGCCAATCTGCCCAGGGCTGAAGGGCAGAGGGCCGGTCTGGATCAAGAGCAGCTGGTACTGCAGACCTGCAGAGGCCTTTAGAAGTAGCTCTGCCCATGCTGCTCAGGCAAAGTACAAACTGGAAGGCATATGCAACTTAAAATAGAATCTTGGAGAAATGAATGTGCTATCAAAAGGAATGAATCTGAAATAGGTGATATTCAAGAATTAGTAGGGGATGCTGTATTGGCCAGAAAACATTTCCAGGTAAAACAACCCTCCAAAAAACTAACAAAAATCTGACAAACTTCCCTGGATAGTGTGGATCAGTGAATTGAGTGCCAGCCTGCAAACCTAAAGGTTGCTGGTTCGATTCCCAGTCAGGGCATGTGCCTGGGTAGCAGGCCAGGTCCCCATTTGGAAGCAACCCATAGATGTTTCTCTCACACATCAATGTTTCTCTCCCTCTCTTTCCCCCTCTCCTTCCCTCTGACTAAAAAATAAATAAAAATTTAAAAAACCTAACAAACCAAGCTAAACAAAACTAAAATATAAATAACAAAGCCCCACAGAAAACTACCAGCAGACAATCACCTCTTCTATTTGTGGATAAAACTTACAGTTCTAGAAATAAAGGGAGAGAGATAGACAGGATTTCAAAGTATAGAAATGATTTTTTTTTCATTTATTGCCAGGTTTCAAAGCAGGAAGAATATGTCTGTCACTGTTACACATTCATTCTGTTTATAACCCATCCAGATGCCTGAATGGGCTTGTAGGAGTCGGAGGGTCCCCATGGCTGCTTCTCAAAGCCAGTGAAGAACTCTTCTCTGGGAGTGTGGGGCACATCCCCTCGTGGCCATCACTTCTTTTTGAACACCTGATGGCACACCTGGTCACCGCATGTCAGCTCCTGCAACATCAGAAAGTGGACAAGTGATGAACAAGCGGGCCTTTTTTCTGCCCCCTCCCTGGCCAGCTTGGTGTCTGTGATTTGGGCGTGGAGGGTGGGGGGAGTTGTAATAAAGAAGACACTTATTCTGGGGAGAGAGCATCTCACAGATCCAATTAGCTGGCATGCCCTGCAGGTAGCAATAATATGATTCTGACACTTGACTTGAACTTAACTATAAAAATGAAAAATTCAAAGAAATTATCCTCTTGGGTGGGATTTCTCCTACTTTCGTGATTAAAACAACATCACCTAATTTAGAAAAGGCAGCAATACCAGGGAGAAGAGAAGGATCTAGTGGGGAGAAATGTTCACATGACAAAAACCTAGAAAGATGCTGTCTGGTGAGCTCCGTCCCTCCACTCTGTGGGCTTTCTGGCCTCTGGACATTAGAACTCTGGTTGGTGGTGGCCCAGGCAATGAAAGAGTGTGGTTGCAGAAGGGCCCCCAGGCCTGCCTGTGCAGGCAAGATGCTGTTTTTCACCCAGAGAGAGGGAATCCCCAGGCTTTCTGAATACCTCATGACCCTTTGAGGTAGGGGGAAAAACAGGAGTGTGGGGACCACCATGAAATCATTGCAGTTGACAATGAATCCACTGTCTTAACTGCAAGGACCGTTGGGTATTGTACTACAATAAAAAAGATTCAGCATCCAAACCAGAGCAGGTGGGGAAAATAGTCAATGGAAAACATGGTGAATGCCTTTCATTTATCATCAACTGTGACACTGCCTCTGAAATAAAGATTTAGGTGAGGTGAGGCTGGCTCTGAAGGGCACCACAGTGACCTGAGTACTGACACTGGAGCCAGGGACCTGACCAACACCACAGATAAATGGATGAATGAATGAATGAAGAGCCATTCGTTGAATGAACTACTCATTTAACAAATGAGTGACTGAATGCATGAAGGAATGAAAGATTTTTTCATTATTTGAATGTTTGACCCATAAATTGCCTTGAAGATTGAAAAATGAAAAATTAAGCTACCTATACAGATACAGTTTAAGGATATCAGGAATGGTACCTACTGCTCTGTTCTAGTACCGAATAACCTAAAATATTTCAGGATCAGGTGGCCTCTTATGATAAGAGGCCAATGCATGTGGTCTACAAGCAGTTCAGAGGCCCAGCTGCCCCCCAATTCATTCCACCTGTACCCCAACCCCTCTTTTTCAAGGCTCACATCACTGTGAAGAGGCCTGGTCCCACCTGTTTTGGGGACATCTTAATTCTGTGCCTCACATTCCTCCCCAGCTGGTCTTTAACAGGTCCCCTGCATTTCTCCATGGGTCTCAGCTCCCTAACTCAGCATTTTGAACTTTCATTTTAATTGTAGCCATTCACAGAAATAGCCACATAAATTTCTTCCTGGAGTCCCCTGAGCCAGATAGGAATGGCTTTCTGACTATATGACCACATGCAGCTGGCTGGAGCTCAGGGGAGGATTGCAGAGCCATTTTTCCTGTCAAACTGCCTGGCTAGATGAACAGGCAGTCTGTGTGGGCACAGTGGAAAGGAGCTGGGCCAACTCCGGGACTTACCAGGTGTAGCTTGTCCCCTTCCACCCACTGCCTCCAGCCACGGTTCTCCTTTTCCCCCTTCTGCACGCACACGAGGACAACACCTTCCCAGGTGATCAGTGTCTGCAAGACAAGTTCCCACGCAAATCAGGTGTCTGGTCTTGACTGGGACTAAACAAACCTACACCTGCCGCTGCAGTACTGAAGCTGTTCCTGGGCTCCTGCTGGTCCGCTGGGCAGAGCCCTCCACCTCAGCCAAGATCCTTCCACTCCCACTTTCCACATACACCTGCCATTCCAGTGACACCAGCACATCAAAGCTGGTTCTGTCCTCTGTTAAAGAATTCCACTCTTCCATTTTATCCTATGACAAAGATAGCATTCCAAATGAGGGAGGGAAAGATGATGAATTTGACTGTATAATGATGTAAAATTTCTAGAAGGGGAAAATACCTCAGAGGCAACAGATGAATAACAAACAGGGAAAAATAATTGTACCACATGTCAGACAAAGATCTGATTCCCTTATATAAGGGGCTCCTATAAATCAATAAGAAAAAGATCATTAACCTAATAGGATATTCAACAAAGGATGCCAAC
Organism: Anoura caudifer; assembly: GCA_004027475.1. Lineage (NCBI taxonomy): Eukaryota > Metazoa > Chordata > Mammalia > Chiroptera > Phyllostomidae > Anoura > Anoura caudifer. Next base: position 40,910 of record PVKU01005919.1, on the reverse strand, counting down.
CAACAGCTTCTAAGGGGAAAAAAACACAACCCTAGCAGATGGCTTTTAAATATAAGATATTCAACTTCACTCATAATAAGAGAAATGCAAATGAAGGCTGTTTGTTTTTTTAGATACAATTCATCTTACAGTCTAAGATAAAAGAGTGATAACACACTGCAGAGAAGCAGGCACCCTCCCACATGGCTGGTAGGCATTCAATTAGCATCAATCTTGTATTATCTTTCAAAATATAACATTACATATACTAGAAATTCTACTTTGGGGAATTTTCCCTACAGGAATCACATTGTGAGTGGTGCCTACTGTCTACCTCGTTTGCAGGGGCCACACCCATGGCTCTGGGGCCAGACTACTCATCCAGAAGTAGGAGGGTAGACCTGTCTTTGGTCCTGGGTTCCCTTCAGCAGCAATGCTGACTGGTTGGCATCACAGGGGTGGCAACAGAGATGTAGAACCTGTGTTGGCTGACCAGCAGGTCGGAGAAGCCACAAACCTGCTAAACCCTCAAGAGGCTCAAATCCTTGTGCATATATTTACAAATCACACATACCCCCAACTCCTCTTCTGTTCTCCCTTTACCTTTCTCAGCATGTGCCCGGGATAATCTTTACTACCCACAGGTGCAGGGCCACCCACTTCCGTGCCAGAATTAGGCTTGCAGGTGCACCTCCTGAGATAAGGTGTCACTCCCACCCAAGCAGTGGTTTTGTGTGGGTGCTGACCTTCCTTGGGGATGTGCAAACCATATTACCCTTCTATGAACAATATTATGCTAAAGACTAGATGTTTACCTTTTTTCTGTATCTTATAAACCTACTTGGTGATATACTGAACCGTGTCTTTAACTATACTGCTCTTGCACATTCAGGTCCATTTTTTGGTACAAATCTGTTTTCTACAGATTGTTTAAGTCTAGCTATTTCTCAAATAATATTTGATCTTGATCATATTGTATATTTTATATACATTTTTTTCCTCCTCCTGTTACTTCTCAACACATTGCTGCAAAAGACCAGAAGCCTCAGAAATTCTGTCGGTGGGTGCCTGGTTAAATAGGGTATGACTCTTCCCTGCTACGCAGCTCCTTGGGCAGTTCTACACTTAGGGAGAAGAGCAGTCTCCACAGTATACAGCTGAAGTCTAAAAAGCCCTTGTTTTACATGTGTGTAAAACAAGGGGGATGTCTACATGCGCATGTGTTTGCACAGGTTCCTTGAAAGGAGGTAAAACAACCCTTCATGGTGATTGTCCCTGGGGAGCAAACTGAGAGGCTGGGGGCGAGGATGGGAAGAAAATTTTAGTTTTCACTCTTAAATTCTGCTTAACTATCTGTATGTATTAATATCCCCCAAACTAATTTAACAATGAAATTCTACATGCTTTCTAAAGCCTCATGTCTTAGAATACCTTGGAGACGCTTAACATACAGGTTGTTCCCCTAGATCTTCTGGGAGGGAGATGTTGGCTGGAAGATTCCAGAGTCTCCTTCCAATTAGATGAGAAAGGAAAACACACTTGTTTTCTCGCCCGTCCTTGGTCTCGGACTCAGTCCCCTCCCAAATGGATGAGAAAGGACTTGTGTCTTCTATTTTGGCAAGGATTGCGTCTTCTAATCCCCTCTGCCCATAGTGCCTTACACATCAGGGACACCTAAGACATGTTTATTGAATTAGTGTGTATTTCCCCTATTAGACAATAAGCTCCATGAAAGAAAAGGCCATGTCCGATGTTCATTTCTGCAACCCCAGCCTCAGCACAGTCACCAGTGCATAGGGGGTGCTGGATAAGCCCTGTTGAATGCATCTGTGTTTGATTTTGTTGGATGGGATCTCGAACTAAACCCACATAGGGGAATAAAGCAGTATGTGTATTCTTCTTTGATGACAGTTCTTGACAATGACTCAGCCAGCCCGTCTTCTTGCCTTAGTTCCTATGGTAGCACTAGAGTGCATACGTGTCCATCAAATTGGACACTGGATGGTAATTGTCCATCTACTTGTCTTCTTTTATGAAGCTGGGAGATTTCTGAGGACTGAAAACGGGGTATGATTCATCACTTCATCAATAGTTCCTAACCTGGGGTTTTACAAATTTGTAATAAAAACAAAGGAGAAAAGTGTTTGGTGCATGATGGCCTGTCCTAATATTTTCTTTAAATAACTCATATTGAGAGGCCAAATCAAAAGTTATTCTGACCCTCAGGTACACTGCTTACCAATAAATCATGGCAACACCTACATATTACAGCCTCAGTTTTACATAAAACAGACAATAGTTGATGTCTTTTATCCCTGTATCAGAGTATGCTTTTAAAAGAGGCTCAGTTGCCTTAAAAGATCTTGGGGCTGAGGAAGTGGAAATAAGTGAGGAAAACCATTGCTTCTGAGCAGGACGGGGTGCGGAGAGGGAGAGCATTCCATGAGGATGGATGAAGAGGATGCGCCTGCAGCGAGCTGAAGAAGGAAGCTGGGCCCACGCTGTGATTTCACTCCCACAGCGTCCACGGTCAACATCATTAAAACCAGGCCTTTGTGGTAAATTAGATGCAGGTACTGTATCTATGTTAAATTTATAGAAGTCGATAAGTATACCGTGGTTTTATAAGAGAATATCCTAATTCTTAGAAAATACACAGTGAATTATTTAGGGGTAACATAACAGATTGTTCAGAAAAATAAGTATATAATAGAGAGTGCATGCACAAGAAATAAAGCAAATGGAGCAAGATGGTAATAATAGGGGACTCTTGGTGAAGAGTGTAAGGATGGTCTTTGTCATAGTCTTGAAACTTTTCTGTAAATTTGAGACACTCCCAAATAAGTGTTTTCTTTTTTTAAAGGCAAATAGCTCTTTGTATTGAGCATTGAAGAACACTATTAACACATTTAAACCCTCCCCAGTGTACTTGCCCCCATGCAAGAGTTATTCCTGCAGGGCCCACCCTCCTCTCTGGCAATCCCTGTGGCAGGGGACCCTCCTGGAGAAGGCTGCTTCTCTTGGGCTCTTGGGTGACATTATTGGTTCTATTGGTCCTAGTTGCTATCATCTTTACCTGCTTTTATCTGCCCCAATTACTTATTTTTAAAATTCAGATATAATTCACATATGATAAAATTCACCCTCTTAAAGTATATAATTCAGTCATTTGTAGTATACTCACAAAGTTGTAACACCATCACCACTATCTAAATCCAGAACATTTTCACTGCCCCCAGAAGAAACCCCGCACCCATTAGCCGTCACTCCCCTCCGTCTGCCCCTGGCAACCACCTTCTGTCTGTATGGATCTGCCTGTTCCAGACATTTCACAGACATCATACAACATGTGGCCTTTTGTGTCCGACTCCTCCCACTTGGTATAATGTTTTCCAAGTTCACCCATGTTGTAGAATGAACCAGTACTTCATTCTTCTTCTTTTTTTTTTTTTTGTCTCCATGATATTCTATTGAATGAATATACTTCTTTTAAATTCACTGTTATTTTGGGCAGCTTGTATATTTTTGAAAGGGAGTTTAAATCCACTAGAAACAAGTCAAGGTAGGCAGTGAGAAATATGTGTGACCCACAGGAAGGAAGAAGGGGGCCCCTCAGACAAGAGTCAACCCCGCGATCAGTGTGGCTTTGTTGCTTTTGCTCTGGGATGGCAAAGAACTGGTCATGTCAGGGCCCTCCTGACCCTCTGCTGCACCCCCGTCCCCACGCCTCTCCTTCAGACTGCTGAATGGGAGATTTTCAGAGGGGCTCCTGAGGGTGACCAAGGAGTCGAGAAGTGGAACCCTGGAGAATAGGAGCGTGGGGAGTACTACACAAACACACACATGCACATGCACACACACATGTGCGTACAGACACACAGTTTGTGTCTGAACCCCAGCGTGCCCCTCACTCCCTGTTGCCCCTTTTTCACTTAAGGGTTCCAGTCAAGTTACAGGAAGTAGGTAGTCCTGAGGGCAACTGATCTGTGCTGATTCTGTCGGGAACAGCCCTTTGCTAGAAACTGAGCAGGCTCAGTCCTGGGTACCTCTCAGCCCCTACCAGAGTGAGAGAGAGTGAGTAAATAAGAGAGAGAGAGAGCGAGCGCGCTCACGCCCCTACGTTTTGTTGTGGGCAAGCAGAAACATAAGGTGGAAAAGAAGGTTTTCTCTGTAGGGCTAAGAAATGATCCTGGGGCAGATGGGGTCTGAGGAAACAGAGTGAAAAGCAGAGAGGCAGAAAAAAGTAGGTGTTAACGGTGTTAAGAGACAGAATTGTTTAAGAGTCAGAAACAGCCAAAAGAACATGATTTATTTTAGGAAGGTCAAGTTCTCCGCCATCCAAGGTGATAAAAGAACAAGCCAAAGAGAACAGGCCAGTTTTTCAACCCAAAACGGAAAGACCAGGGATAATAAATCATTGTGAACTGATTAGGTTAGGACAGAAGAGTGATGCAAAAATTCTGAGCAAATTTTCCTATGAATTCCGGTGTCTGATGAATTGGCTTCCTAGCCACACAGTTCAGAAAAGCCCTGTCGATCCATCACCTCTCAGGGAGGGACCCACAAGGGGCCACTGGAGGGCTGGGAAGCTTAGGCTGTCATGCCAAGTCTGCTCTGATGGAAGCATTTCCAAACTGCTTTTCATTTCCTACTCTTCTTTAGCAAGGAGCACTAAAGAGAATTCAACCTTGACGTGATGGCTGAGATTATCGATGCCACAGGACAACCTGAGAAATAAAATGTGTCCTGCTCTCTTGGTTTTGGAAGTCAGTATCAAAGAATAACTAATTTTTTTTTCTTCCAAACCCAGGAGAGGTGCCAGAGCTCCTGTCCTTTGTTTTGGGGGAAGAGTTGAGACCTCTGACTTTGAAAGAGCTCCTGGAAGCACGAGAGGAGAGGGACTCTGGGGAGACTGGGGCTCATGGTGAACTAGGAAGCCCAGCGGGGAGGGTCCTGCTTCCTGTGGCACTCCAAGGGGCTGGCCTCTGCTGGGGGTGAGAGCACAGGTACCTGGGGACAGGATACCTGGCCCCACTATCCCCAGCTTGGGAGCCAGGGCAGAGGTCCTGGTAGCTGCGTTGGCACAGATGGGGTGGGTGCTAGGAATATCCAAGCTACCCACCCTTGTGTAAACTGCATGGGTACTGACAGTGAGTGCTCAGTGGTGACCATGCAAAATGACAGACCAGAAACCCTTTCCTGGACCATGTAACCCTTTGGGTTCTCGCATGATGCTAAGATTGGGGTGGGAGAATCCTTAAATTTGACTGAGATGGACTTCTCCCCATTCCTATCTGTGGAGACTGACTAGGTGTAATTGAATTTGGAAAACCAAAGACAGGCATGCTGAGTGTGAGTGTGGACAGTGTGACAGTTGGCCGCTAGGCTATGATACCACAGAGTGATCCTGGAGGAGAGGGGACTTGACCTACTGTCACCCCTGCCTTCCCACCACCACCTCACTTCTCCCCGCTGCTTCCACTCTCTGCCTTATTGACAAACTGCTCCCTTGGGTGAGGGCCTGCTGCTTCTGAACTCTGGTTCCTGGGCTGTGAGCTAATTCCCACATGTGTGCTCAGGGCTATCTGCTCGCTTTCAGAGCCCTACCTACACCCAAACCATTCAAGCAGCTGGCAGCCTGGCCTTCTGATGCAGGAGGACTTCCTCCATTCTGTCCGTGAGTTAAGGTGATGCTGACGCAGAAGCCACAGACTTGCCTGAGATTTCTCTAAGTTACTATGGCTGGAGAAACCCTGAGTTCATTTATAAAGTATACTGAATTTTTGGTTTGCTTTGCATTGCATTTAAAAACAGCAGTGGGGATCATCTACAATTGAGCTATTTCATATAAAAACTATGACGTCTCAACATCTCTTGAAAAGAAAAAAAATATACCAACACGAGGCCTCAGTTCTTCATGGAGACGTGTGGCTGGTGCTGAGCAGGGCTGCCCCTCTGTTGAAGCTACACCATTCAGCTCACACAGTTGAGTCCTCTCTATGATACTCCACCTCGCCCTTTTCCCTTTGCCTGCCAGCCCACGTCAGACCCTGGGGAGGCCAGTATCCTTTAATCTCTCCTTTGCTTGTAAGCTCAGTGCAGACGCCAGCTTGCCTCTTCCTACATAAAATAACGATGCATACTGTCAGCATTTTTATTAAGTCCACTCTGGTCTCCCTTCCCAGGTTGTTTCTGTTGTTCTTTCTTTGTGAAGGCAAAGAGCCAGCCCCACAGAGTGTATGAGTGAAAAATGTCCCCCAGAGTCAGTACCTTAACCTTCCGGTTGTCCAGGCCTTTGGTATGCTCGTCAAACTCCACTCCAATGGTGAAATCCAAGTCATAGTTGCGGAATGTGCTGTTGGTTTTCGTCTTGAAGTTATCGCCTTCTTGATTAATGATCTTTGTCTGACTCAGGTGCACTGCGATCTTGCGGGTGGCAAAATCGACATCTGTCAGCAAAGGGAGTTGTGGAGGTTCTGATGAGCTCAGCCAGACTCATTCATTTCCTTAACAAAGCCAAGCAATCAAGACCAGAGATGCAGATCGGGGCAGGCCACATTTCTTTGCTTACGTGGGAAACAAGAGTTGTTCTACACACGACCAGTATGGGCATCTCAGTCAACTGTTGGGGACCCCAGGGTTTCTCGTGCCTTCTCAGGAGCCCTGGTGGCAGGTGGCAGGCAGCAGGCAGGGCTCACACCTGAGCTGCAACTCTCCAATCTCTGTTCATGGACACACATGCATGCATACACACACACACACACACCCTCCACCACAGCATTTCCATTCTCTTTATTTGACATATTGGGTTTCTTTTTAAGAGTTTGCTGAACATAAGACTTCATGTTTTAAAAAGAAAAAGGATCATTTAAACATAAGTGGTCTAGATCACTGGTAAAGATGGATTTTGTTAATGTCCACAGCAGGGAAGAATACACACAAACTTCCATTTTTCAAAGCAGAGTGGGGGCTGACTTAGCCAGGCTGTCCTCCCCCCCATCAGCCCCCAGTGCAGCTAAGCATACTCCAGACACTTATCAAAGACTTGCTTAGAGATTTGCTTTGCTGTTTTTCAGGAAAGGATGGGTATTTGTTCATATTTTTATTATGAAAAATGTCAAACAAAAGTAGAGAGAATAGTACTAGGAACTCTGTATTCATCACCTAGATTCAACAGTTATCAAGATTTTGCTGCATTTATTCTATCTACAGCTTTCCTTTGTTTTGCTACTTTAAAGGGAATCTTATTTATCCCTTAGAGACAATTAGTAAGTAAAAGGAAGCATGACCTTTAATGGAGTGTTTCATTTCCTAAGCTTTGCATTTTACAGTAAGAAGCTAAGTGCTGAGCTCACCTCCTTGCTAACCTCTGATTATACATAAATCACCCTAACTAAAACGTCACTATCCTGTGGAACAAACCCAGAAACAGGATAATTCTGGAACTGCTGAACTTCTATCCTTGCTCTGAACATCATTAAGATCTTGGTCACTAGCCAAATTATATTTCGCCTCCTTTATGCCTGTAAATTCTCCAGATATCTTTGGATACCAAACTAAGTCTTTATTTTTTTTAAAAAAATCCACCTGGGAGATTTCAAAAGCAATAAGATTGATTCTATTATACCCCGAGGTAACCTCAAAGGTAAGGATGGGTCGGATGCATTGAGTGCTGTTTCTCCGAGACTTCCAGCCCCATCTCTGTGATAGGTAGGTGACTGAACCTCACACTGTGTGCTCTCATAGTGGGGGGTAAATACTGTTGTGTCAAGAGAGAGACCAGCAGTTACCAACAGTTCAGGACTCAGGTCATTTTGGAGAATTAACGTCTTCTCTGGCTGCACCCCTACCCCTTCCGCTGCCCTTCTGTGGTAGCCAATCAACACTTCCCTCATCCTCTCTCCTCATTTCCTGTCTGACCCGTTTCCTTCTGTGGTCACTATCACTCCCCTTCTCCCAAAGAACCAGGGAGAAGCCCAAGCTGGCCGCTTGGACAACAACAGAATCACATCTTCATGAGAAAGGGCCCTGGCTAGTCTTTTGGACCCTAAATTATATAAAGTCAGCTTTTATCATAAGAGAATAATTTTAAGTAACATCAATCAGTTCATCCCAAGAGGTAAAAGGATATCATACCTGTATCCTAAGTCAAAAAGAGAAATCAGGTTCAAGTCAGCATGAGTTGAGCCTTGCTCAACTACTCTTTGTTCACTACTCTTTGTTGAGAACCTGCCACAACTAAGAATTCACCAATGAGTCCCAAAACTGGCTGCCCAACAGGATCACCTGGGAAAATGTGAAAATACAGATTTCTGCTCCCTGATCTAGACCCAGAATCTCTGGGTAGTTTTAGATCTCAGATTTCTTCATAAGGAGCTATTTGGAGAAAGACTTCCAAGGTTTAAAAAATCTAAAAGCTACTGTTTAAGCATCTAGGTGATGACATGGGGGCCTTGAGTGACCTGTCTGAACACACCCAGCTAGAACAGCAGTCACAAGGGTTTGCTAACTGGAAGGAACCTGTGGAACAATCAAATGGGAAAGAGAAAACTGGTTTTGAGCTTGGGTGACCAAGGTGAGAGCCAGGGAAATCAGAGACTAAACTAGCTTTACAGGGAAACACAGGAGATGAGTTTTGGATAAGGTGAATCTGGGGGCCATGCTGTGTGGACCCTGGTCATATTTGGGGTGGTAGCTAAGCTATGTCTTGGAACCACTCTAGAATGGTGCCCCATGTGGAACTGCCTTGGGAAACCTCTTACTTCGATCTCCCAACAAACCCATGAGACAAGTATTATATTAGCTCCATTTTACTGAAGAGGAAACGGGCTCAGAGAAGCTCTGTAGCTTGTCCTGGGTTATTCAGTGAAGAAGCCATGGAGGTGGAACTTGAACCCAGGATGGCCTGTCTCCCGGGCCAGCACTGGGCTGCAGCAGCTCTGGGCTGACCTGTCTCGTCAAGTCAGGATCCCAGTTTGGTACTTTCCATGGCTCCCAAGATACCGGTAACTCTGACTCTCCTTACGTTTCCCCTGGAGCCGTGAGGACTTCTGGATCCTGCTAGAAGAGACTTCCCTCATTGGGACAGTCCCTGTGTCCCAGCACGCTAGTGCACTGTCCCCACCAGATAGCAGTTGTTTGCAGGGCCCTGGACTCCCTAAGAAGTACTAGCTGGAGCAGTCACACTCTAACTCCTGTATGTTCCCTGGCGCTCGATAAACTTCAGCTCCGTGGCTTATGCAGCTGTACCTGGGTGTGTCCAAGCCACACAGCCTGTAGGCTACAGGACATGGGTGAGACGAAGGCTCTCTCTGGGGCCCTTTGTGCTGTGAACACTTCTAGGCACCTCAGTCAGCATTCACAGAGCCCAGGTGCCCTGCTGTGTTGCCCAGGGGGCTCAGGCCCATGCAACATTTGGTGGCCAAAAAAAAAAAAAAAGCTCATAATCAACTAAGTTTAGGAAATGAGGAATGAAAACCAAGAACTTGTTTCTCTGCTGAAGAACTTCATGGAGCCTTTAAACTAGGAAAGATGCTGTGTAGCTCCAATAGCAGGATACAGGACATAGCCTTTCCCCATCTTTTGTGGCTGCAGAACAGCTCTGTGGTGGGACCCCCAGATGGCCAGGTGTTCTACAGGATGTAACGCAGAGCTGACGAAACTCCTTCTGAGGAATTTATCTCAGTCACCTGGGCCCTGCAATTATGGAAATGTCTGTTTAATTTTTCTCCTTCCAAGGCAACTGCTGGCCTGTTTGGAAGGGAGAAGACTAGACAGGACCAAGTAGTCAAGGATCTCTGACTCAAAAATGAATCCTTCCTTAAAATTGCTAAATGCCACTAAGGAATGTCTTCCCTAGTCTAGTCAGTATAGACTAGAGCTTGCAGCGGGCAAAGGGCCAACATGTCACATCCCGACTAGTGTTTCTCTCCTTCTACGCCAGGTACACGGTCTAGTGCATCAGGTGATGTCGCATGTCTAACTGCAGTCTGTTGCTGGACACTTGAGTCCAGATCTAGAAGCAGCAGAGAGCAGTGGCCACAGTGGAGCTTTGTAGCAGCATCAGGTTATTTTGAGGCTGAAATTTGACAGTGTTGGTGAAGAGCTTTGTCCACTGGCTGGTGGCTTGTGGTAATGGCCCTATGCATGGTAGCTGCTGACACCATCATCATCATCACTAAGTCCCCTGATCTTACCATCTGGCTGGCTTGGAGTCCTTTGTATATTTCCAGGTGCTCCCTGTATGTTTGCTCCCAAATTCCTGCCCCTGCACCCCGTGCTCTCCAAATCTCAGAAGGACCCATTAGCCCCAGCCTCGCCTTCTCCAGCCTGTTCCGGTCTTTCTTGCCTCCTTCTCACCTGCTATCCAGACCACTCAGTTTACTCCTCTGGAAATATGCCTAGTATTTCTCTCTGACTTTTTCATGGGGTTCATTGCTTTCTCCTCCAAAGTCTCACCTCTAAGTGGACAAGGAAAACGCTGTCTCCTTGCTCTGCATCCTCAGAGAACCAGGCCTGGAGCTTAGCACAAAGTACATGCCTAAGAAACACTTATGAATTGGCTAATGGGGGCAAAGGGAGACTTTTTTTGGTACTTCAACAACTTGACTAATTTCAGTTGATACTAAGGGTAAACTCTGGGGAAGAAAAAACAATCAAAGAAGGTTACACAGAGCTCTGGTGTTGGCTCTTTATAAATAGTTTAAATCATCAGTTTATCGTACAGTCCTCAAACGTATTTTTCTTCTTTTACAATACAAATACATATATTTAAGAAGCATACAGAAAAATGTTTATTTCTTAACTGATTAAACATAATTTGTAAGAATATCAGAATTTTAACACTAGGATATATCACAAATAATTGGAGAAGTCTGATTTTTGAAGAGGTCCCTTGGCTGGGAGCATCTCAGTACCGGGGACCTCTTAGAAATGTCAGTTCTGGGCCCACCCAAGACATGCAGTGATTGGACTCTGCTTCGTTTTATAAACCTTCCAAGCAATTCTGAGCATGCTAAAATTTAGAACCACAGGTACAAATGCATGAGAGGGAAGGTCAGATCCAGGGATAAACCCTGGCCCTGATTTCCTAGCTACGTAAACTCAACGAAGTCATTCCCTTCCTGAACCTCAGTTTTTTTCACAGTAAAGTGGGGAAAAGAAGGCTCATCTCAGAGTTATTTAATGTAAGGATTCACTTAAAGTAATGGTACAATGCTTTACACAGTGCCAAGGAGCTTGTGGGCATTTGATGCACGCTGGCATCCAAGCCTAGGCCTTTCCTGTTTGGGTCCAACACAGTGACGAGATCAACTTTCAGTCTGGAGTGAAATACTTGGGTCATGTTTATACATCTGCTGCTCCATGCTCCGAGGGCCCTGGACTCGGAAGAACAGTCAGAGTGGCCGCTGATCCACTCTCATCCACGTAGCCCTGACCCGTTACATGGGCATTTTATTAGTTCCCTCACTCCATCATCTGGCCAATGGGCAGAAACAACTTTAGCTCCTTCTCTGGCCCTCTGTGTGGAGGGCTGTGCTGTGCTATACCCTGCTGCTGGAACCGCAGTTAGGAGAGGGGAAAACCAACCAACCACAGGCCATGTATTAACTAGATGAACCGAAGAAGAGGGCCCCTCCAGGCAAAACTACTCAGAAAGAATTGGGACTTGCAGAGAAATTTAGAGCTGAAGTGTTCCTCAGAGAACGGGTCTATGTTTGCTGCCCACATGTGGATAGATGGCAAGGCCCAGAGATGTTAAATGGTGGTTTCAGTTACTCAGCTAGGCTGGAGCTCCCAACAGTTTGTCTGCAAATACATTCTGTTTGTCATTCACAACTAAGTCTTTGCTAACAGAAAATGTTGCTTGTCCTTGGTTGCTTAGAAAAGAGCTCTCAGTTCAAAATGCCTATAGCTTAGAGAACTGGTTTGTCCTGGAGATACCATCCCTCGTCAATCCTTCTGGCCGGTGCCCGGGGCATCTTATTACAGGTTCCATGCAAATGGAGTCAAACACTACTTCTCCAGATTGAAAAATGCCGTGGCCTCTCGGCTACCCTTTAGGGTTTGCACGGGCTAGTTAATCATGTCACTTCTGCTCCACTTTGTGGAAGAGAGCCAAGCGTTCTGTGGGTGGATGCGTGAAGTTTCTAATAGAAAGGAAAGGTTCACCTGCAGCTGTAGAACACACATGCACACACACATACAAGTTGCAAAAACACTTTCTCTTTGTACTTTGCAGAGAAAAGTATTTTCCCCGATATGGTATTTTAACACCAGGGTTATCAAGTATGCTTTATCTGCTCTTCTGGATTAAAGGTAGCTCTGAGCCTGATTTACAGCCAGGTGAAATGAATTTCTATCTCCGAGGAAAAGGTCCAAAGGCAAGCTATTTCTGAATAATATATATGGCTTGTAGCTGCCGCAGAAGAAAAAAAACAACACTAGAGTGACTTTATTAAAAGCATACTTTTCATAACTGCATTTTGAACAATGCAAGCCATAAAGTTGAAATATGAGTATGCTACTCAACATTAAAATGTTTTGTACTGTGCTCATGAAGAAAGCTAAAGTTGCAGGCTAAAAGGGCTGGTACTCTGTAAATTAAAGAGCAGAGATGCACACATATTCATCATATGAGATCTGAGACCCATTCCAAGTCCAACTTGGATGGGCTTCAAACCTGGACTCCTTAATTCTCAGATCATCAGCACTCTTAGGCAACTGGGAGAGACAGCGTGGAAGAACAATCTTCTCCGTTTTTCCATGCCATTTCCTCCTCCAGATAATGCATTTAGGGAGGAATTAGGCTGGCCACCTGCCTGCCTCCTCCTCTCACTCCTCAAGGACATCTCCAGACAGGTTTCAAACTTTCCCTGGCCAGCAGAGGCAGGCTGGAGACCTTGGGGTACCTCCCTGCTCCCTTGCATTATTTCGCCCCCTCAGGGAGCGAAAGGACTCACCACTGGGAAGGGGGTCACAGTGGAGGTGCTGCCAGTACGTGTAAGGAAGGGACCAAACTTGTCTTCACCAGGCTTCTTCCATCCCCAGCACCTTCCAGTTTGAAAGTGCAAACAGGAACCATGTGGTTTTTGTAAAGACTTTGGCATAGGGTATGACCTCATTGACTTGTGAGCACAACAGGAATCCAAATTTCTTGTGACACTAACTCTACCTTGGGTCATTAGACATTCTTTATTATTTCCTTCTTTCCTTTCTTCCTTCCTCCCTTCTTCCTCTCCCTCCCTCCTTTCCTTTCTTTTCACTCACTCACTCACTCACTCATTTTTACCCAGAGACTTGGAGGGTCTCTCTTGCAATGTTTCTAAGGGTCCTACCTGTCTACTTTGGGTATCCCCATCCTGACAACCTTTGCTCAGAATGAAGGCCCTCGTCCCCTAACCCTGTTCTTGGTGTTCTTAGGTGTTAGAATCAGACATATCGGGCTCCTCTCTACGCTCCACCATTTCCCAGCCACAAGTGACCCCACACTTCTCTGGACTTCAGCTCCTTCCCCTTGTAGGATGAAAAACATTTCTTCCATCCTCATTCCTGCCTACAACTCTGGCTCTAGATCTTATCAGTGTGCCAGTTTTAATAGTGCACTTGGATACATGAGCATCTAAACCCAAAACATGCCCAGAGCTTTTGCACTTGCTGTCCCCTGTGCCCAGAAAAATACTTCTCAACATTTAAGCTTTGGCTTTGACATGAACACCTGCTACTCTCCACCCAATCATCCCCTTATTTTCTTTAATATACATACTGCTACCTAAAATCATCTTAAACCAGAGATTTTCAACCTTTTTCACCTTATGGTGCACATAAACTAATTACTAAAATTCTATAGCACAAAAAATGTATTTTTTGCCAATCTGACAAAAAACCCCACAGGTATAATTTTTGTTGATTTATAAAAATATATAAAAATAGTAATTATGCTTTTTCCCTCCAAAGTAACTATTTAAAAAGTCAGGTGCCCATTTTTTATGTAAGGATTTCTGGTACCAAGAATTAAGCAATCAGATATGAACTTATTATGTAACGTGACCAACAAGATGCCACTATATGGCCTACATATTTATGGTTCAAGACAGGGCATTCACACCAAACAGCTACTGTTGTGTTGGCAGTTGTCATGTTTTTAATTTGACAATCTCAGGGAAAAGAGGTCAGCACCCCTAACTAAATAGTTAGGTATTGCATGTTTTAAAAATTCTTGTAGCACACCAGTGTGCCGCGGCACTCTAGTTGAAAATTGCTGTCTTAAACTATTTACTCTCCCTCTCTCCCACTAGCACATGCCTCCACAAGGGCAGGGAACTTGTTGCTGGGCTTCCACTGTATCGCCAATGCTTAGAGGTCTTCCTGGCATGGCAGGTGAGAGTGGCCTGACTTCAGCCTCTAAGATTAACACCTTCCTGGTGGAATTTTCTAGAGACCCACTGGGACTTTGTGGTAGCCGCTGCTCTCTTAAATCTGTACATGTTAATTTAAATGAAAAGACGGTCTTCATAGAACATGATCCTCATCTTCTTTCGTGAATTAAGAGGTGGATGTTTCCTAATATTTATAATCTATGGAATAAAGATTTCCTGAAAGATGTCTAAATTTGACATTAATTGAGCATTTTTAGGACACATACCTTCTGGTATATGTCCCCATCTTCCTGATTAAAGTTGCATGATGGTGTTTCATTTTCTAGGCTGTCTTCTTGTTTTTCCTCACCCAGCCACCAATTCTAGTCTATTTCCCTCTCTGGACGTCCCCTGTCCCCTCCTTGGAACTGCTCTCATCACCTCCCAGGGCCATCAGCCACCTCTTTGGGTCGCTGACAGTCTCTGCTGATCTGTTCACCAGCTGGCTGTCAGAGTGGGCGCTCACAGCTTCTCTCCTGCATACGTTCCTCTCCTTGCAGGATGGTGTCCACAGGTGATGCGAAGCTCTTTCAAAATCCAGCCCTACCACCTTCTCTGACTCTTCTTTCGCCTCCTTCTCACGCTTCAACCTCTGGCAATACAGCTCTTTCTGTTCCCCCTGCGTACACCAGCCCGTACCGGCCCGACCCTGGCACAGGCTCGCGGGGCCACGCCTGACCGCACCTTGGAGCACTCCTCTCCTTCCTCCAAAACCCCACCCCAAAGTACTCAGGAAGTCTTCAGCGACCTGCGCATTGCAGCTCCCTCCACCACTACCCTGCACACACTTCTTGTCACCGTCATTCTATTGTTGTCACTGCAGTCCTTTCAAACCCAAGGGGCAGAATCACCCACTGTCCCATCTGGGCCAGATTATATTTTATTAAAGGGCTGCAATACTACTTCTCATCCTACATGCCTCTCTCTCAATGTGATTTGGACATTCCTCCTCTTAAGAGGTGTGGTCTGTGTACTCTTTCCCTGCATATGGGTGGGCTTCAACCAATAGAACACAACAGAAGTGATGTTGTGTGATTTCTGAGCCTGGGCCATAAAAGGTCATTCAGCTCCTGTGCTCTCCCCCTTTGAACGCAGCCAGAACAGCTGTGTGGAAACCCAGGCCACACGGGGACACCACATGTAGATATCCACAGTCTCAGCTGCTGGCCACCCTCAGCTGCCGGCCCCAGCCGCGGTCCAGCCACAGCTGAACAAGAGCTGCCGGCAAGAGTCACCTGGGTGTACCTGGTCAGCCCCCATAAATACATGAGATAACAATAAAATGACAGTCACTGTTTCAAGGCACTGCATTTTGGGGGTGACTTGTCACACTGTAACAGAAAACAGGAGCACCGTTTGGGCAGAGCTATAATGTGACTGCACCAGTCCGAACTCCCTGCGAAGAGAGGCTGGGCTTCATTCTGCCTCTGATGGCACAGCCCCCGGCTTCCTCGGGCGGGCACTCGATCCTTGGTAGAGAAGCTGAATGGCTTCCCTGTGCAGGACTGACCTCACTCGTAGGTAGGGAATGGCTCTCTCCCAGCCTTCTGTCATAGTATTGGGACCTCATTGTGAGAACTCCCCTCGGTGGGCTCCCTTTTAAACTGAAGACCACTCCTCCCACTCCCCGGTGCCCCGATGCAGCCTGGAGGACCTCAGGACATGGCACATTCCTCAGGGTAAGTGAGTTTACCAGCTGCTTTCCTTGCCATCAATAAAGAATCTAGGGCCTCAAGAAACACCGGTATCTAAGAAGGCAAGAGAGGAAGCACCATTGGCCTTCGGCACTCACGCTTTGAACACTTAATGACTTTGATAATTTGGGGCAAACCCGAAGGTTGTCATGACATGTCACTCTGCTGAGGCTGGCAGCTGGGTCATGCGTGGAGGCTGGTGTGTGGAATGAGTCACTGGGAGCCTCTCCTTCCTACTGAATCAGGCCCACAGCGAAGGCCAACTCCCTGGTGCTGGGGGTTAAGGGCTAAGAAAGTGACTGTTCTTTAGCAGAAAGTGGAGTTATACTTAATGGTATTTACATATTCTGGGATTTGCTGATATCTCCTCATGTGTTCTCCACAAACACCAAGGGTCTCATGCTCAAAAGGGCAAGGAAGGCAAGCTTCACTGACTTGCCACTTCTGGGAAGGCAACCCCTGCCTTGCAGGGTGGGTGTGGAGGAAATTGTACAGATCTGCTGGGTTGCTTTTAGCAGGTGAAGTTAACAGGATGGCCCCACCTCAGCTGCTTCCTGCTGAGATCCTGGAGACCTGTTTTTGTCCCTGCCAGTGCCTGCCCCTTCCCCCACCCATGGCTCCCTGGGCAGGTGAGAGGGACCAGGTGTCTTGTCTCCAACAGTGTGGGGGTCATCAAGCACTCAAGCTGGAGCAATTTCCCCAGGGGCTCTGTGACACTGTGGGCTATCAGCATCTGGGTAAACTGAGGCATCAAGCACATCCACATTTGGGGTTTAACTAGTACAACCACCTATGGTGTTAACCTTAATCAGAAGAGTGTCAGCCTACCTCCTCTAAACTGCAGAGACTCTGGTACAAAAACATCCAACAGTTCCTCATTAGAGTGAAATCAGTGTAGCATGGTGCTAAATTGGAAGTTCTGACTGAAGCTCTAAGAAACACTAGGTGTCTGATACCAAAGATACTATGCCAGAGCTGTCCAAGTTAACACATTCACGAGTCGGCAGCCCCTCTCCCATACTGAGGAAGTGAACTGGTGTGGAAGAGTCCAGAGGAGGCTGTTTTGGAAAGAGGATTTTTTGGAGAGTGGTGACAAGAGCAGCTTGCCTCCCACCATAAACATAGAGAAAGGGGCTCCATCCTACAGAGATAAAACTAAGCTGAGACTATTTTATACCTAAAGTCACTGCGTGCTGCTGAAACGCTGAAGCCCACAGACAGACCTCTGTTCAAGTGCTTCCCGTCGTTCCAAACGACAACCTCTTTCAGCATCATCTGGAGAAACAGGCAGGGCTGGTGCTATTATCCCTGCTTGGCAGATAAGGAAAATGGTTCTGAAAGGTCAAGGTCAGAGAGAAAGCCTCAGCTATGTTGGCTCCCCTGATTTGGTTTCCTCCTCTGATGATGTTCAGATTTATAGCTAAGCTCAAGACCATTTATTGACCCACAGATAGAATCGAAATTCAATTTCTATTGCTTAAGCAGGGCACTAAAAACAGATGTAACAGAGTTATAATTTTTACCTCCTCCCTCCTCTTCCAAGTATAATATATTGAGGTAAAATTCTCATAATCAGGAGGGGAAAAAGCTATCCAGCGTCGGAAACATGTTTAAAGTACATGAAGAAAGTTCTAGCCTCTATAAACTGTCAAACATGTGACAGTCCCCCTCGTTCACCAGCACAGTGGAAATGTTCATGAAGCTAGAAGTTAACTATACAGAAAAACCCATGATACCTGTTCTTGGTGAGACTTCCCATCACCACAGCCAAGCTATTGGGCCTCGGACCACACCTGTAGCCACTTTGCTCATGTCTTGTGGGGGTGAGTTCCAGCCAGGAACTCCTGACGTGGAGGAGGGTGCCAAGCAGGAAAAGTGATCAGGAGGCTGCTGCAGGATGAATCAGGACGGGCGCCAAAGCCTCTTGCTCAGTGCCTGGGACCTGACAGCTGCCCAGCACAGTGAGCTCCCCTGTGGGTCCAGCTCTTCTGGTTCCCAGTGTTTTCCACCTGCTGCCCACCCCCGCAGCCCGCTGGGCCACAAAAGATAGTACAAGAGTCAATTCAGGAAACACACTGATTGAGCGCCTGGCATGGAGTCTAGTTCAGAAGCCAGTACTCTGGATGAGGTAAGCAGCACTACATTGTTGGACCTATATGACCAAAGCCTTCCCTAGCCTTCTGTAGGCTTGAGGTTCTGGCCTGAAATATTTGTTGGCCACTGCTCCCCCTCTACAAGACTGACAAGTGAGCAATGCAGGGTCCTTTGTGGATAATATCAGGTGCAACTGATTATTTAAGAGATGGCAGTCACAAGTCAGGGGAGCATTATCCTCTCAAGTTTGGCTTCACTCTTGTACACATGTGTGTGTGTGCACATCCTCCATTCAGTGTATCTTTTCTGTGTGCCAGGTACTGTGCTAAGGACATTCTAGACATAATCTCATTTGCTGCTATTCCCTACTTGCAGACCAGGAATCTGAGCCTCAGAGAGGCTCACTTGCCTGATGTCACACAGCTAGTCAGCGAGGAGTGAGGCTTGCTCTCAGGTCTGTGGAACTCCACAGCCGTACCATCTGGAAGGCCAGACCACTGTCCTTCTGAAGTTGCCTTCCCTATTCCACCCCCAGCTGCCCCCTTACCCAGGGCCTTCATGTAGCCTTCAAAGTTGTTATTACTCTCCATCTCCCAGGTTCCATTCTGGTCCCTCGTCATGGTGGTGGCCTCTGGTTCCTGCAGGTGTGTGGTGGATGTTAAGGAGCAGGCTGCAGGGATAACGTGCTGAAATGAGCCTCTTTTATATTAGGTTTATGGCTGTGAAGATAAGAGATCCAAAGGTGATCAGCACAGCTCAAAGGGACATTCTTCTGCCTTGCAAAGTTCAGAAGGACTACAGGCAACCCCCATGTTCAAAGTCCTTGCCTGGCCAAACATGAGTGTTCTGGTGAACCTCACCATACTCACGGCCCTGGAACCACTCATTTTTGGCTGGCTTGGCTTAGAGCCCCCGGGCCCCCACACAGAACTCTCTATTCAGCACTGGAGGTAAATAAAGACACAGTAGCCACCCCCACATGCACCACAGGTCCCAGCTCCTAGGCTTCAAACCTGGAGTCTGTCACCCATGTAGCTAGCACTTCCAGTCAGGCTGAGGAAGCCAAGATGTTGGGAACTCGGAACTGTGGGCCTCTGCTCTACTCTGTACTCTGTGCTGGCCAGGGTACGTTTTTCATCTTGTTTTATCTCACAAGAGCTCTGAATTACGTTTAGCCATCTCCATTTTACAGATGGGAGCAGATCAAGGAGGTTAAATCACATGCCTAATAACAACTGGTAAGTGGCTAAGCTGGGATTCAAACCCAGGCCTATCTGGCTCCAAAGCTCTTTCCTTAAGAGTGTGCTAAGTTTCACTCAGAAAGTCACACTTGGGAGTGTGACTTTCACTTGCTTCCCTAAGGGCCTCTAAACGGCAGGGTTATTTAAGAAAAGTATGTTCTAGGAGAATGAATCTGCTGAAAGCAAGCAGAACCTGGAGGGAGGCCAGATGGCAGGCAGAGAAGCAGTGGGATGCCGCTTCAAGACCCAGGAGCAAGCTGAAGTTCACCTTGACCAAGGTGGGGAGCCTAACTGACATTTGGATAAGGACTCTTAGTTCAGGGCTGTTCTCCAGTCTGGTTGTCCGAGTGGGTCAGAAAATGGGTTGATTTACTGCTCTCATGGTTCTGACAGACAGGGCCTGGTCAGGGGCCCCTACACTCTGAAGAATGGAGGTGTGGGCTGGAGATAGATAGACCACGAGTATCCAAAAGTGTGGCCAAATTTGATTGACACTTAGAGGCTCTAATGTGAAATCTAAGTAAATGGTTCTGTCTGTATGTGGTTTGGGGGATGTAAGATAGCACTTGCCTCTGTAAGTACAATGGAGTCAAGAAGACACACGGGAAGAAATGGCCCAGCTGCTCTCAAAAGGCCAATGCGGGAAAAAGGGAAGAAGGGAGTAAAGGACAACTTCCCCATAATTGGAAAATGAGTGAAAGCAGAAGTAGACAGAAAGGGAACCTTGGGTTTCATCCTTTCAGGTCCAGCAGAAGCTTCTGTAGGCTGAGCACTCATCCTCCTGGGTTGGAAAAGTAGGTATTCCCCTCCAGGTTCAGATTCAAGGGACTCCACACTGCCCCTCCTACCCCATGTGAGTCCCCTATAGGCCTCTCCTGTAAGAAAGTAACAAAAAGCTGGCCTGATAGGGGAGGAGGTTGGGGGCAAAAACCTTGGCTAATTGCAATAAGCCAAGGACTTGGGTTTTAATGGGCATGGAGGGCTACTCACCCTGTGTAAGGCAGGAAGTTGCAACTGAGATGCTTGCACAAACACAAAACACTTAAGGGGCTACTTCTCCAGTGAGTGCGAAATAGCCAAAGCTGCCCAGAGAGGACAAGAGTATTTATGTATTTGGCCTGGGGTCTATGTGAGTTACAGTAAAGTTCTGCCCTGTTCTAACTCTGGTTTGGGGTTTGAATTTATGCTTTCTGCTAGTCAAATATTAACATGAATAAAGTCCTGAGCTTGCAATCCTTATAGACTGCTGGAAAGAAGTAAGTGTAGAAACTGTCTGGAGGGACACACCTTTGAACAACACCAACCAGAATTTCTGTAAGAAACTCATGGCAAATATGATTTCATAATCCCAAACGGTAAAACACACATGAAAATAATCTGCCTAAAGCAAACATCAGCAGAAACAGGCAGTCAAATTAGACTTCCAAAAACTTAAGATAAAACAAAAATCAGATACAAACTATAAAATAAGTACATGTAAAGTGAGTAAAGAAAATTACAAGCACTTAAAAACATAAGAAGTATAAAGTGATTTTTTTAAAGCTAGATTAAAAAAACAACCAAAGAATAGTTGTAGAAATTTAAAAATACAGTCATTTAAACTTAAAAGGTAATAGATGAGTTAAACACAACTGAAAGGAGAATTAATAAACTGGAATGTAGAGCCAAGAAAACTACCCCAATGTTTCTAACACAGAACATACTGGTGGAAATTCAGAACATCAGAATAAAAATAAAATTCTAAATCTTCCAGAGAAAAAATAAATCATATAGGTTACCTATGAAGAAACAATATAAAACAATCTCATTTACAATTGCATCAAAAAGCATAAAATACCTAGGAATAAATTTAACTGAAGAGGTTAACATTGTTCTCTGAAAACTATAAGACATTAAAGTAAGAAATTGAAGAAGGTACAAATAAATGGAAGAATATACCTTGCTAATAGACTGGAGGGATTAATATTGTTCAAATATCCTTACTACCTAAAGCAATATACAGATTCAATGCAATCCTATTAAAATACCAATCAATGGCTTTCTTCTCAGAATTAGAACTAATCCTAAAATTCATATGGAACCAGAGAAGTCCCTGAATAGCCAAAGAAATCTTGAGAAAGAACAAAGTGGGAGGTCTTATGCTCTCTCATATAAAACTATACTACAAAGCTACAATAATCAAAACAACATAGCATTGGCATAAAAAAAACAGATAAGCTCATTGCAATGTAATAGAGAGCCCAGAAATAAAACCTCACTTATATAGTCAATTAATCTACAACAAGGGAGGGCAGGATATACAATGGAGAAAAGACAGTCTCTTCAATAAATGGTGTTGGGAAAACTGGACAGATACATAAAAAAAGAAAAAGAAATTGGACTAGTTTCTTACATTAAATACAAAAATAAACTCAAAATAGATTAAAGACCTGAAACCATAAGACTCCTAGAAGACAGGCAGTAAATTCTTTGACATCAATACACACACACACACAATGGAATATTATTCAGCAATATCTTTTTGAATGTTTCCCTGGGCAAGGGAAACAAAATAAAAAAATAAATAAATGGAACTATATTAAACTAAAAAGGTTTTGCACAGAGAAGAAATCATCAATAGAATAAAAAGACAGCTTACTGAATGGGAGAAGGTATTCACTAATGATACATGCGATAAGGGGTTAATATCCAAGATATATAAGGAACTCATACAACTGAACACCAAAACAAAACAAAAAAATGAATAATCCAACTTAAAAATGAACAGAGGACATGAATAAACATTTCTCCAAAGAAGACACATAGAGGCGGCCAACAGACATGAAAAGATGATTACCATCACTAATCATCAAGGAAATGCAAATTAGAGCCACAATGAGATATCACCTCGCACCTGTCAGAATGGCTATCATCAATAAATCAACAAATAAGTGCTGGTGAGAATGTAGAGAAAAGGAAACCCTCATACACGTTGGTGGGATTATAAATTAGTGCAGCCACTATGGAAAACAGCATGAAGGGTCCTTAAAAAATTAAAAATAGAACTGCCATACAAACCAGCAATTCTACTTCTGGGGATTTAGCTGAAAGAAACAAAAACACTAATTTGAGAAGATATACACACCCCTATATGTATTGCAGCATTACTTGTAATAGCCAAGATATGGAAGCAACCTAGATGTCTATCAATAGATGAATGGATAAAGAAGATGTGGTACATATATACAAATAAGATATTATTCAGCAATAAAATGAAGTCTTGCCATTTGCGACAACATGGATGGACCTAGAGGGTATTATGAAATAAGTGAAATAAGTCAGACAAAGACAAATACCACATGATTTCACTTATATGTGGAATCTAATGAACAAAACAGAAACAGAGCCATAGATACAGAGAACAATCAAATGGTTGCCAAAGAGAAGGACAGTGGGGATGGGGGTAAAATAAAATAACTCAGACATTTAAAAAAAGAAGCAAGAAAAAAATCAGATTGATATCAGACTTTTTAACAAATGATGGGAGACAGCAATGGAACAATATCTTACAATGAAGAGAGAAAACACTTTCAAATTAGAATTCTAAACCCAGCCAACTTCATTAAAATATGAGAGTTTCAAGAACTAAAGTATTTTCAGATATAACAGCCCCAAACTGAGAACAAGTCAAACAACCATCGACAAGTTAGCGGAGAAACAAACTGCGGTATATTCACACGATGGAATACTACCCAACAGTAAAAAGGAATAATCTCCTAACGCATAACAACACGGATGAATCCAGCGACACCATGCTGAGGGCAAGCAACTTGGCACAAAAGATCACGTACTGTATGGTTCCATTTATAGGAAACTCAGAAAAAAACCCAAAGCTAATCTACAGTGGTATAACAGAGATCTGAGGCTTGGAGGGTACGGGGACCGGAAGGGCACAAGGAAAATTTCCTGGGGAGGTAGGATGGAAATGCACTGTAGGGGCGACGGTGGTCGTATGACTATTGTCAAAGCTCAGACTCTGCAAGTGACACCTGTTTCCATTCACTGTATAAGTTATACTTTAGTAAAAGTGAAGGCCATTGTTTTTATTCATGTATTGATTCTCAATTATTTATACAAAAAGGATTTAGTATCCACCCAAACAAAATCCCATATTATACCCACATGAGAAGTTAGCTGATCGATAGGAAGTAAACTGTGCTAAAGAGCCTGTAATTAGCAATTGACTAGATGTTTGTAAGAAATAGAAGCTTAAATATTAGCTTAAAAACTTAAGAGGAACCTCTAGAACAGTGGTTCCCAAACTCTAGTGAGTGTCAGATTCATCTGAGGGGCTTAGTAAAACACAGATTGTTGGGCACTACCCTTGAATTTCGGATGTGATGTAGGGCCCAAGAGTTTACAGTTCTAATAGGTTCCCAGGTGGTGCTGATTCTGCTGGGCCAAGACCACAATTTGAGAACTACTATCAGAGAGTAATGAAAATAAAAGAGGAAACCAATGGAGAGGGAAAATAAAATCTTTTAAAAGTTTTGGATTGGCCACGCCAAGTTTTGAGTCCAGGTTTCACTCTTTCCTACCAGTGGGACCCCTGGACAGTTACCTTCTTTGAATGGCAGGTGCATTCTTTGAGTCCCAGGATCATTGTAGGAATCAAAGTTGATAAACATAAAGCTCTTAGCAGAGCCCCTGGCACATAGCACACATTTATTCCAAAGCTGTGGCTATGGTACGGGATTGTAGACTGACCTCCTAGCAAGTGTTCGACTTGTCCTCAACAAAACATAACTTCAGCATGTTCTTAGGTCTCCGATCTGTATGTGTAGAAGTTGGGGCAGTGGTGAGGGACATGGATTAAAGATGGCAATTGCCAATCAACCACTCAGCCAATATTGTCCCCTATGCCTTCCATTCAAAGAAGACCATCTGTCTTAGAATTGACAGCAGAGCCCCAGTTTCAAAAGTTCTGTCCCAGGCCCCTTAACTCTCCACTCGTACTATGACATACCCGAGTGCTCCATTTTCTCAGCTGCCTGTCTCCTCTTCTGAACTTATTTGCATAACTCTTTGTGGAATCTCTTAGGTAACTCCTAAGACTGGGAAAACTCTTCAGCCATAAACCAATCTTTCTAGGTTGCAAGAACTTCTCTGGAGACCATAATAAAAAGTGAAGGTGTAGGTGTCTCAAGAAGCTTAGGTCCAGATACGTCAGTCAGCTAAAGGCAGACATGGCAGAGACCCCCAGATGCTTACCTGCAGTCCTCAGGAGCATCTGACCGCAGCAGCTGGGCTCCTGCTGCCTCCCGGAAGCCAGTCAGCTTCTCAGGCCCAGGCCTGCAAACGTGTTTTTTCAGCAGGCAAATGACATCAGCTGGATCCTGATTCAGACTCTCGGCAGAACCCACTCCTACCCCTCCCTGTGACTTGCACACCTGGCCCAACTAACTGTGCTTGCTATGGGAACAAGCTATTCTGTCAGATTCGGTTCACCTGAAGACTCAGAAGGCCCTGGGATTTCTTCAGCTGCAAGGCGGCTCAGGGCCTTGCTTTAGTTGTCACGTAAGTTGTGCTGCTTCTCCACCTTTGTTTCCAAAGGGCAGGCAGGAGAGCAAGAGGTCTCAAACACTGTTCTCTCCCAGGGCCACAGGGATTGAATTGCTCTGGCCCAGGAAGGGGCCCATTTGCAACCCCTTGTTGTAGGGAGCTGCCGGTGGTCAGTCCAGACCATCTCTTCCCAAGGGGGCTATCCCAGTCTCTCGTCCAAGCACTTTTGGAGGGCCCCTGGCAGTCCCACCCATAGAAACTGAGGATGAAAAGGGGCCCCATGCTAAACCTGACAAGCTCAGGGGTGGCCTGTGTGGGGCCTTATTAACCCAGAACCCTAAAGTAACCACAGTGGATGGTCTGAAATGAAAACCTTTTAACTGAAAGCAGTTTAGGGTTGGAAGTCATGTTCTAGACTAGAATCTTCCCTGACAAAAGTCGATCTCTGTCTTAGTTAAGCCTATCTATTGTCTTCTTGCATCTACAATAACATACCTTTGGAATGTCAAAGTAATTTTCTTTTTCCGGACCCCTCAAAGCACAAATACTGCACCAGTGCACCAAAGCGGAAACCACAAATCTCCTCATTGTTATTGGTTAATTGTTGACTGTTAACTATCCTGTACCCACCAGTGTAAAAGAAGCATGCATCTACTGTTTTACTTTTTATCCAAACCTAGAAGTTCCCTGCCCCCCACCCCCCGAAATCCCGCTGCTTTGCTTTCTCCCGCCTCCCTAATCTGTCACCAATGGATTTCAGGTAACCCCCTCACAGTCCTCCCTTTTGATTGTGTTGTATACAGCAGGGTGCAGAATTGCCATTCTCTGGAGCATTTCCTCAATCCATTGAGGTTTTACTTCCTGGTAGTTTTCACCAGTTTGGCTCAAATAAACTCATAAACATTCTTACAAGTTTGGACGTTTCTCACATTGACAAAACTGTTTCCACCAGCCCTCAGGAGAGTGTGACTTCTCCCAGATTGGGCAAAATCTGTTTGTTTATTGTCTCTCTCTCTCTGAGATTAGGGCCATTTCCTGTTTCACCACAATATCCCTCTTGCCTAGCGCAGGGCAGATGAGGCAGATGAGGAATGAACAAGTGTTTTATAGAAAAAGACTTGCGTGCAGAGCGCGAGGGAGGGAGGGCCTTTCAGCAGCAGAGTGTGACTATCTGCGTGCTCTGTGGAAGACTGGGCGGAAGGACGTGGCCAACCCACGAAGCTGTGAGCTACGAGCAATCTTTCTTTTCAAAACTTCAAATTAAATAAAAATGTTGGTGGGTTAATCAATAACATATTGGTCCACATACTCTCCCACCATTTATCAAATGCTGTTTGATGTGTTAAAATCAATGGAGATGCGCCCTTTCAAAAACTTTTATTACATAGTGTTTTGTTTCCAATAAGTGTTTTGACCCGTGATTAGAATAACAATTCTGACCTTTTGTTGTGAGTGCTGAGCACTTCTCCTGGCTTGTTTCATTCAACTCTGTTAACGACTCCTCAAGGGAGGGGTGTCAGTAAAGTCCCGCTTGTACAGGATGATGAAGTTGAGGTTCAGAGAGGTTAGGTGCCTTCCCGAGGTTACACAGCCAGCAAGAAGATGGTGGATTTGAACCCAAACACTCTTTTAAATGGCCTATTGGGCCTTTGTTCTCTAATTGAGGAACATAATATTTACCTCTTAAGGCAGTGTTGAGGATTAAGTTGGATAATGTTTGAAAAGAGTTTAGCACAGTAGTTCTTCAACCGTGGTCCTGTTACAGGGCAAAAGAAGGTCCGTTATTGTCTGCCGCCTTATGGAAAGATGTCTCTCAAAGCCAGAGATTTGTGAAAAGGAAAGGAAATGTTTATTTAATGCTATACAGAGTTGAAGTAGCGACCTAACATCTCCATTAAAATATCAAAGTCCTTTAGGATACCCACAGATGGCCACAGTGCTTCCTATCTCCCTCTGCCCTAATTCAGGGTACCGTAATTGCAAGGAAGAGAAGCACAGGTCTGGGATCCAGGCTCCTGACACTGTCAGCTGTGTCGTCGTCCAGGCAGGATCTCTAATTAATCCAAAGACATGTGACACCTTCTCATGGCCTACTGGCAAGAGTCCTTTCCCCCTTCTTCCAGGCCAAATCTCTCTTGTTCCCTGTGCCACGCAGCCAAAGGGAGCACCCCAAAGCCGTGTGGTCCTTCTTCTACCAAAGCTGTGGGGAAGGGGTCCCCACTCTGGCAAAGCCTCGTGGCTCTCCCTCTTCACCAAAGCTGCAGGGGTCTGCACTCTGGTGAAACCAGGTGGAATCTCTCCCTCTGGCAAAGCTTCGAGAGGGTCTCCACTCGGGCAAAGCCGAGTGGCAATTCTCGGCTAAAGCCACATGGTGATTTTCCCTCTAGGGCTGTGGGTCCTGCACTCTGATGAAACCCCAATGGCTGCCACACCTGGGTTTAAATCCCTGCGCCGATCCTCCTCGGCAGCCCCATTTCCGACTCCTCCTACAATTGGTTATACCTGCCAGCATTCCTGTATTTTTCCAAGGTTATTGGGATGCCATCATGAGTCTGGGCAAGTGTGTCCCCATTTTCTGGAGTCAATCTTCTCCAAGCTCCCACGCAGGTGCTGTAACTTGGGGTTCCTCCCCCAGTCACGTCTTGGGGGGAGTCCTTTCTATCCCCATGGCTCAGAGCACGGCCACAGCTGTTTAACATATCTATGAAACCAGTTAAGGTTATAGATATGTTAAATGACCATTCTGGAGGCTATCTGCAAAACTGTTGCTATGCAAAACAACTCAATGGCCCTGCTCCATTTGTCCCTTCTCCCAACTCACACCTGAGGGGATAGGGGTGAGGACATCTTATTATGTCTTTTTAATATTTCCTGGACACCCTGAGCTCTGGGCCCCATTCCAACTCCCTTTTTGGGGCCCCCCTCTTGGCTGCACCCTGTTACAGTCCTATCAGAACCACCTGGTGAACTTTGTAAAAACACAGTCCAGTTTCTCTGCTATCAAAGGACCCTGGGCCTCTGTGCCTTATCAGCTGCCAGGTGACTCTGACACCCACCAAAATGCAGGGACCATATGTGCAGCACATTGTACAGGGTGGGGCAAGAGTGGTATATAATTATGAGTATGTGCAACATGGAGTTTATTCTTGCATTATTATTTATTAATTATTATATCATTTCCCGCACGAATAACTATAAACTTACTTTTGCCTACCCTGTGTACACTAAAACATGGGGAAGCTAGAAAACAAGCAAATGCAAAATTCCCGTGAGGTCCAGGTGTAAGGAGGAAGCTGAGGGTGGCCAGAGATGTTGGACCAGAGAAAACATCAGCCTTTCATGGTCCCCTCAGCATCCCATATTCTGTGCTGCTGCCCCCTGGACTTGAAAGGGCCAGGCCTCAGGAGCCAGTGTTCGTAAAGGCCACGGCCCCATGGCTGCCTTGTGTCAATGGGAGCCTCGAGGCAGCCTCCAGCAGCGCGTCCCTGTGTCTGGGCCATTGCTGGGCTGCTGGTGAGGGGCACTGAGCTGGGCTGCTCTTCCTGACTGGGCAGACTGCACACCCCAGCCTCGCTTGTGAGTCCCATTAAATGTTTCCCCACCAGACACCCCCTGAGGCTCCCTGGGTCAGGCAAGTCTGTTCCCCGTGCTGACAGAGGTGAGACCCCAGATGCAGGGCGCCCTCGGGGCCCTGAGTAAATGTGTGGTGCTGCTCAGGCTGGGGTAGGAGCCATCAGGTTTGTCTTTACCTGGAGACTCAGAAGGAAGGGGACCTGGAAGTTCCTGCAGCTACCAGGCAGCACTGGGCCTTGCTGTAGTTTTTATGTAGATTGTGATTCTTCACTTTGCTCTCAGAAGTCAGGCTAGGAGAGCAGGTCACAAACCCTTATCCCTCCCAAGGCCCAGGAAGGGGCCCATGGGCAACCCCCTGTCCTCCCTGCCTTCTCCCTCCCCCTTACCAACAGTCAGGATCGGGGAGCTGGCAGGGGTCACTCAAGACCACCTCTTCCCAAGGGGCTGTCCCTGCTTCTCCTCCAAGAATCCCTGGACTGCCTTTGGCAATCCCACCTGATGGAAAACTTCCTCCCATCAACCGTTCCTTCCACCAGACCTAAGTAAGGAATGTTTGACATTTCCATTTAATATACCTTGGAAATATTTTCAAATCAGCACACATTATGTATCTCCTTCATTCTTATTTATCTATCTATCTATTCATACTGTATTGCATTTTTGAATAGGTAACATTCACATAGTTGGAAATTCAAGGAGTATGAACAAATCTACAATGAAAAATCTTGTTCAGCTGTGTTCAGTTCCCACTGCTGCTACTGCCAACAAGAAACCATTTGTATGAATTTTTTGTGTATCTTTCAAAAGTTTCTTTATTGCACATAAAGTCAAATGTGAAGGTATTTTCTTCCTCTTGCCTTTTTATCCAAACAGAAAAATATAACAAACTTGGGTTACATTTTTCTTTTTCCTTATCTTGGCCACCTTTCCATAATAATACAGAGAGAGCTTTCTCGTTTTTTTCTGACAGCTGCCTAGTATCTTGCTGCTTGTAAGTACCATAATTTGTTTAGCCAGACCTGAGCTGAAGGTCATTTGGGTTGTTTACTCTTACTTGTAACTATGAACATTGCCGTTCTAATCTATCTCGTGCATACGTTTTTGCGCGCATGAGAAAATGTCAAAGTGGTTGCCCGGTAGGCTGTGCCAATATATAGTAAGGTCTTTTTCCATCATGTTCTTGGCAATCCTGTGTATTAGCTAAGAATTTAAAAAATCTGTGTCAATCAGATAAGTATGTAAAATGTATTTTATTGTTTTAAAGTGGATTTCTTTTAAGTGCAATTGAGCATATTTTCAAATATTTGTGAACCTTTTTTTATCTGCGCTGCCTTTTCATGACCTTCGTTCATTTTCTTTTTTATTGAAGATTTTATTTATTTATTTTTAGAGAGAAGGGAAGGGAGGGAGAAAGAGAGAGAGAGAAACATCCATGTGAGAGAGAAACATTGACTGATCGGTTCAGTTGCCTCTCACATGTGCTCTGACCAGGAACCGAGCCCCCAACCCAGGCATGTGCCCTGATGGGGAATCAAACCCGCAACCATTTGCTCTGCAGGACAACACCCAACCAACTAAGCCACACTGGTCAGGGCTCCTTTGTTCATTTTAAATTGGGTTGTTAGTCTTTTTCATTGATTTATAAAGAGCTTTATATATATTAAGGAAATTAATCTTACCACATAACTGTTATAAATATTTCCCTCAGTTCCTTATTTGCCTTTTACCCTTCTCTGTGACACTTTTCCCCCATACTTTTCCATTTTTCTCAAAACAGTATATTCAGATACTACAAAAGTCTGAGTACTTCAAGGTATCAAAGAGAAAAAATACAGGCCCCAAAATGTGTCACTTGTGCTAAAAACGCATGATGCCAAATGCACATTTAATACCGGATTTAATTGCAGTTTCAACCTCTCTCAGAAATATAATCTTAATCAACAGTCTGGAATTTTCTGGTCGAGCACCAGCAAGGTGAATTGTCACATGGGCCCTGTCCATCCCCCAAAGTAAGAAGTCATCTGCATGATAAAACCCTTGCTGTTCTATTCCCCCTAAAAGATGTTCCGGTCTAAAAATAATCGCTTATTTTCCTTTGCTAATAACTTCCCTGCAAAACCCTTCTCCCTATAAAAGCCTTCCATTTTGTCCAACCCCTCAGAGGGCCCTTCCAGTTACTAGATGGGATGCTGCCTGATCCATGAATCACTGAGTAAAGCCAATTGGGTCTTCCCAGAAGCAACTGTTTTTTTAACCACCTTTAGCTGTTTCACTGGCACTTCCCTCAATTTTTCTAAATGAACTTATATAATTTTTCTTCATTATATTAATTTTAGACATTTTCTAGTGATTTCTGTTAACAGCCATTGAAGACTTAGCATGCTTTTACTAGGTCCTTCTTCCCTTTTTTCTTTTTGCTCTCTCTCCATATACATATAGACACACACATATATATGAATATGTATATATATATTCCAATTTTTGGAATCCTTTCCAAATATTTTGTGTTTACATTATTTGCATTATTTAAATATTGGTTATAATGGAGCTGAACAATTTAATGTGATTAAATTTCCATTCCTATACAGATCTTTGTTTTTTCTGGAGTTAACAATTGCCTCAGTTTTTTGTATGCTTGAAATTGTTAGTTTTGGTAGATCCAAAACAGTTGAATATTATCAGTTTTGTATGTTTCAACTTTAGAGGTTCAGAATGCTTCACCCCAAGATGTGCCTCTGTGGCATGCAGATTGTTCTGAGTTAAAGGCAACTTTAACGGCAGACTCAGGAGAAACTTCTGCTGCTTCTTTAACTACCAGAAGAACCTGAATCAGGGGCCTTGCATATTATAAGAGATTATCATAGAGAACCTCTTTTGACCTAGGTATAGGACAGGCCAAACTACTATTAAACTACTACTTACTAAGCTTCTGTTATTATCATCCTGCAACTGACCCTTTGAAGCCCCCAAGAGGCATTACTCCACCCCTAGCTCAGGATGTCTTATGTCCTCCTTTTATCTCTGAACCTCTTGTGCTTGGAGGGTCTCTGACTCTTTCATGTACGTGGGCTTCCCATACATATGTATGTATTAAATGTGGTTATTTTCTCTTGCTGATCTGTCTCTTGTCTGTTTGGTTATTACACCAGCCAGAAGAACCCTGAGGACAGCTGAAAGTGTTCCTCCCCCACACAGCTTAATACACGCCTTTAACTAATTCTTTCCAAACTCCCAATTATAATGTAAAATTGCTTTCAATAGAATCAAGCATATCAAGTAAGTCATTTTTTCTTGATGGTTCTGTCCTGGTCTCCTTCACCCCCTATTGTAGCCCTACTGTTTAGGCTGCACCTTAACCCAAGTGGGCTCTGTCTGCACCCATGTCCTTAAATCTAGAAGCCCATGGGGACAATCCCCTAGAGAGTAAACCTGTAGTTTTTGATGGGGTGAGGTAGGCATAGTCACTTTCCTGGATGGAATAGAGGTGAAAATACAGGATCCTACTTGTTCCTTTTGTAGATGTACATATAATTGATCTTTCTGCTTTCAGTCTTCCCTGCCTTCTGGGGCATTCTGTGCTTCCGACTGTGGTGCCCCACAGAAGGTTCTGCCCCACACTGGATTGTTTTTCACTGGCATCCTCCTTTGTGACTCTTGGGTTCCCGTTTCCTGCCCTGCTAAGTCAGTTGCCACACTCATTCCACCACGTTTCCATTTTCCCCATCACTCAACTGCTCTTTGACTTTCTTCACTTTTGTGGATTTATACCATTTTGATTGTTTTCTGAAAAATGTAAAAAAAAATTAAATGGGCAAAAAAAATGAGTGGATGTTCTCATTATCTTTGCCTTTGGTTATCTTTAATTAGGCTATTTTCCAACCTTGTAGAGATAGAAGTTAACTTGTAGAACTGATTGTAATGCAAGTGTTTCTGGTCTATAGCCACACAGTGGGCTCCCAATCGGCAATGCAAATAGGTTTCATCCAGTGGGGAGCACAAATCTCCCTAAATCAAATCCTCATTTGAACCAGTTGTAGCATTTAACTGGTTGCTGATTAATTAATGAGTTCATCTAAAAATCGTTGCTAACTGTTCATTTTACGCTTCTATAAGGTTATAGAAATATAGATTTCATCTTTTAGAACAAAGATCTTTGAACAATTTTGGGGTTCCTGCTGAGGTGCGCAATAGTCGCCTGAAAGAGCCGGGCGGACTGGGTGCCCGAGACGGAGAGTGCGTGAGCCGCTTAAGCCCAGGCCCACTTTTTCCTGGGCCCTTACAGGTGAACCCTAGTGTCAATAGAACTTGAACTTTGCCAACGCTGTGTTCTCTGGTAGTTTCCCTCTCTTAATTAATTCTGTGTTTTGATTTGGGTGCATTTACAGCCCATAAGTTATACCTCTTTCGTGATAGCAATGACAGGGAGTTTTGCATGAGGGGCTGACTGCTGGCGATTTCTGTAGATAAATGGTAGGTATGTATTCTCTGCGGGGTAGAGATGACAGAGAATCTGGCTTGTTAGTTTTTTAAAAATTTATTAGCTTATGTGTTTGTCTATTTTAAATACAAATTAATTAAAAAATTCATGTCATTAGGAAGGAGAACAGCTCTCCGACTGTGTCACTTTACCTGTGGCTAAAATGGGGGAATTAAGCTCTCAGTGTGTGTGTGTATATATTTTCACATGCCTGGGGGTAGAAGTAAATTAGATTGCAAATTTTTTTAAATTAAAGGAGCTTTGTTCTAATTGGTTTATAGAATAAATAAGTGCCTACATAAAATTCTGGAAAATAAGAGAAACTTCTAATTCTTTAAATGGGCTGTAAAAAGATACTCAAAATTGTTCTTCCTGAAGCCAACTTAGAAAACTTTTAAGAATCCAAATTCACATAAAGTAAATGTTAGGCAACAAGATGCATTTACTGATGTGCGTTTAATAGAAACAGCTTTGCCTTCTCTGCGGTATCGCTGTTAGGTATAATACAGGCAGACTGGAAGTGAAGACTTAAAACTGTCATTTTTTGAGGTGATATAATCACTTGTCTGGGAAATATCAAAATGAACACACGATCTTTTAGAATTGATAAGAGGATTCAGAAAGTTTGCCAGATATAAGAGCCAACTATAAAATTAATAGCATTGCCTTATACTAGTCATAACTAACTAGAAAATATAATAAAAAAGAAATTGTTCACAAGGGCAATAAACCTATAAAGAGCATATGAATGGAGAGAAACAAAAACATACAAGATCTCTATGGAGAAAAAAATTTTAAAATACCTCTTTACCCCTCTTTCTTATATTAAAGGGACTATTTTTTAAAATGTAGAATTTCTCTATCACTCATAACATGCAATGTCCCTAATAGAAGTCCACTAGCAAAAAAAAAAAAAAAGTGAGGAAAAACATATACGGTGATTCATCAATAAGAGAAACCACATCTGGGGAGGGACGCTGACTTTGGTGCCCCAGCAAAGATGGGGACAGCTGAAGTTGCCAGACACTTAGGCAAGGGCTGTGAGGCCATTCATTTGGTCCCCTTCTTGGCCTTAACTTTTCCAGATGCTGGGCTGGACCAGGAGGGAGATTTCCTATGTAGAAATCTTAAAATCTCTATTAAAGGACATACAGTCTGGGCGAAAGTAGTTTTACAGTTGTGAGTGTGTGAGACACAGGGTTAATAAAGCAACTATAATAATCATAACCTGCATGTATTTTCTCATCTGAACAACTGTAAACCTACTTTTGCCCAGCCCTGTATATGATGATTAAATCAAACAGGGAAGCATTTGGATTAGAGAATGTAACATTCTGAAGTTTTCTAGTTCCCACAAATTCATCCACAAATTGAATGTACTCCCAAACAAACTTCCAGGTGGAATTTTTTTTTGGGGGGTTGGTAGTAGGGGAAACATGATAAAATTGCTCTAAAATGTACATGGAGGAATAAAAGTCCAGGAATAGCTTAGTCTAAGATTGGAGGGTGAGAATTTGTCTTAACAACATTAAGATATACTACAATTCAAAGTAACAGATATATTGTAGTAGTAACAATGGTGCAGACAGACAGAACAAAGGAATGGAATAGAGTTCAGAGACAGATTCATTGATTTGTCTCTAATTCTTGGTTGAGTAATATTAATTATTTAAGGGTATAAATATTTCCTGTGAGCTCTGTTTCGATAGTATCCCTTAGATTTTATATGTAGTATTTTTTTAGAAACCCTTTTTATTTTGATGTAATCAGGCTCACTAAAAGTTGCAAAACAGTATAGAGAGGTCCCATGTACCAACTGCTCAGCTTCCTCCAATGGTGACATCTTCCCATAACTACAGAGCATTATCAAAAGCAGGAAATTGATTGGCACAATTAGTACAATTGACTACAAGTCTTACTCAGACTTCACCATTTTGCATGCCCTCATTGTTTGTATGTCTTGTGTACAATCCTATGATATTTAAGCACATGGGTACATTCATGTAACCACTGCCACAATCAAAATACGAAACTGTTCTGCCCCACAAAGGAACTCCGTCATTATTCTGCCCCTTCGTGATCATAATCTCCTGCCCCATCCCCAACCCCATCAGACACTGAAGTGTCCTCTATCTCTCTAATGTTGTCATGTAGATAATGTCATGCAAATGGAATCAAACAGTGTGTAACTTTTGAGATTGGCTTTTTCCACTTTGCTTAATGCCCTAAGATCTGTCCAAATTATTATAAATATCAATGGTTTGTTTCTTTAATTTCTGAGTAGTGGTCCATTGTATGAATGTACTCCAGTTTGTTTAACCTTTCATCTGATGAAAGACATTTGAATTTTTTGAGTCTTTAGTTATGACAAATAAAACAGCTATGAACATTCATGCATGGATTTTTGTGTGAATATAAAGTTTTATTTCTCTGGGAAAAAAATATCCAGGAGTGTTATTTCTGGGGTAGATAAAAAGAGAATGTTTAATATTTTAAGAAACTGCCAGGCTCATTTCCAGAGTGGCCCTACCATTTTATGTTCCCACCCAAAATGTATGTGTGATTTACTATCGCCGCATCCTTGTCAGCACTTGATGTTAACAGATTTTAATTTTAGCCATTCTAACAAGTTTATTGAGGCATGTTATTGTGGTTGAATTTGCATTTTTTAAGAGCTAATGTTGTTACACGTCATTGCTTTTTACTTGCTGTCCTTATATCTTCGTTGGTGACTGTATATTCAAGTTTTTTGCCCATTTTATAACTGGATTGTTTTCTTACTATTGAGTTTAGGGAATTCTTTACATATGTTGTATAGAGGTCTTCTGTCAGATATATGATTTGCAAATATTTTCTCCCATGTAGTCTTTTCCTTATTAATTTCTATTTTGATATAATAGAAATTAATTTGCCATTCCTGTTTTGATTTCCTGTTTGATCCAAAAGTTTTTAAAGAGAGTTAATGGGCCACAAAAAGAATGGAATTCAATAACACAATGTCAGCCAGCAGAGACCTCATTCAGGCCTGAGGAGGAAAGCACTTTGCTTAGGCAGGGCCTTTAGCTCAGTCTTGAAGAATAGGTAGGGCTTGGGGGGAAATATCTGTAGTGATTACGGCAACCTTGAGGATTATCAGTTAAGAGCTATAAAATGTTGAGAGTCCTAAAGTACAAAATAGCAGAGATTTTCTTAAGACATCCCCAGGCATTATCTTGACATCCCAAATAAGGTGATGCAATGCCTGCCTCATCTGGAGAGCAGCACCCTCTCAGAGGCGGCCTCTGTTGTGGACCAAAGGTCCCCACCTATTGCTGCGTGGCAGGAAGATTTCTTAACACAGTCTGGAGGTCTCTTTAGAAGGGCCATAAATGGAAACGTGGCCAAGGTTGGGCTGATAGTCACAGTGTATGGAGTGCAGGCTATTAACTTATTTGTACTGTCTGGTAATTCAGAGGACACAGGGTGAAGCGAGGACGGAGAGAACAGCGTGAAGCCAGGTCCCGCTGGCCGGAGAAAGTCTGATGAAGGCCGTGTGCTGATCAACGAGAAAGGACCCCTGGGACATGCAACCTGACATGGCCTTTCTCTGCCAAGATCACAACAGCACCAAACCAATCAAAATTGCATGGAATGAGTTATGAACAAGTCAGTCAAAGAAGGCTTCTTGGAGAAAGGGCTTTCCAACCAGGATCTTGAGAATTTGCTAGAAAGGGAAGAACTGGGCACTTGGAGGTGGGAGGGAATGAGAAGAACAACAGCGCAATGGAGCAACCATCACATTCACTTCAGGAGACAAGTTCGACTCAGACAGGAAGGGCATGTGCAGGAGCTGCAGAGGGGGACTTCTTATGGAGGCCATGAGCACCCAAATGAGGAGGGTGGATGCTACAGGACAGGAATTCAAGTGCCCCTTGTGAGCACAGGCAGTTCCCCCTGCCCTCTCACCCCTGCTCCCGGCAAGGAGTCTGAGATGTCAAGGAACTCTAAAACCATTTCTTCAGATTAAGACATTGTCCTTCAGTTTCTTTTTTTAGAAGCAAAAAGTCTCAAGTTATTTCATTACTCTCATATTTCACCCACACAATGGACCAGGCCAAAGTGCATCACCTGGGGCTACATCTGCTAGAAATTCCCCTTTCTTACATTTCCAAATGTCTACCAGCTTGCCCAGCCCACCCACTGCAGGGGGTCTTTCTAGATTCCTGCATCCCACACTGCTCTCTCTACGCCAGGAGCACTGATAGCACTGTCTGTCTGAGGCACTCATTTGGCCCCTGAACCTGACATGACATTTCCCGTGTGAGTGGCCCTGGCCTGATCAGGTGGTCACTGTACAGGTATGAAGGAATGAAAGACAACAGGGAACATCAAAATCCACTAAGGCCATTTTGAAACTGGTATCTGATATTGCCTCACCTATTTAATAGCATTGGCAGGGTTTGGTTTTTTTTTTTGGGGGGGGGCGTTGATTTTAGCTTAAAATAATAGGAATTCTCTCACTTCAGGAGGCCAGAAGTCCAAAATCTAGGTATTGGCAGGATTGGCTCCTTCTGGAGGTTCTGAGTAAGAATCAGTTCAGTACCTCTCTCTTAGCTTCTGGTGGTTGCTGGCAATCCATGGCATTCCTTGGCTTGTAGATGCATCACTCCAATTTTTGCTTCCATACTAGAATCCCCCTCGTCTGTATGTGTTCCTTTCTGTCTCCTATAAAGATTAGAGTGTTGTTGGATTTAGGGCCTACCCTAATCCAGTATGATTTTATCATAATCTCTACTGTGGTCACATCTCCATTGGGTTTTCAGTAAATTAATAAGAGAACCACCACCTTATTTTATCCTCTAATTCTTGGCCTCTCTAGGATTCAAAAGAGCAATCCGAGGTTAGTTAGCTCTTCCCTCCCCCTCTTCTACCTCCATGATGTCCAGACTCTGAAATGTGGCCTCATGGATCAAACACAGTCTTTGGCCTCACAAAGACCAGGCACCAATCCCAGCACTGCCTGTTGGTTCTGCCTGTAAAGCCCTACAGAGAAGAAAGGGAGTATTGCCATCGGCTGATATGTCATACTCATGAGGTCTAGAGGATGGGCCACAGCAGTTCTTCATTATAGGAGACTGTTCTGCATGGCGTGGGCCCAACTCCCACTTGGAGATGCACAGGACCCACACCCATGGATAGGTTCTCCTGTGGGGAATCAGGCCTGCATTGTACCTAGGCTACTTTGAGACTTGCTTTTGCTAAAACTTCCTCACCCTGAATTGAGGCAGCAAGTGTCTACTGTAACTTCCTAAAGTCTGTGCTAAACCTCCCCAGTATGGAGTGTAACTGGTTCAACCACTTTTCCCTTTTCATTTGCAAATATCTTTCTGTGATGTGATTAGCAGCAGCATCTCCTTTGTTTTCTGTAAAAGGTAACCACCTAAAGAGAACTGGTGCATGGTAAATAAAGACCATGATGTAATGTGCCCAGAAAAGAAATAAAGGCCTGTCACAGCAAGGGCTGAGTTTTTTTCTCCTCTTGAGAGAAAAGCCATGCCATCCCTTTTCCTCCACAGGACTCAGTAGTCTGTGTGAATTTCTCTTATCTCATCCACAACGTGGCAGACCCCATGAGCCAGAGTCTGCATCACTTCATGGTTTCCACTGAGATCTTGTCATTCCACAGAGACCACTCTGATCCTGTATCTGAGTTCCTGTACAAATTCGCCCAAAACTTAGTGGCTTGGAACAACATAAACAGTTATTATCTCATGATTCCTATGGGTCAGGAGTTTGAGAGTGGCTTAGGTAGGCTGGAGGATCTGCTTTTAGAGGTGGCTGTGGTGAGGGGCTACTCCGCAGGGTGGCTCCAGCGTCCTCATGACATGTGACTGGCTCCCCTCAGCTCAGTGATCCAAGAGAAAGAGCAAGGAAAGGGTTCTATTTTTTTGTGACCCAGCCTCAGGTATCAATACCATCACTTCTGACACTTCTGAAGTTCATGTTCAAGGAGGGGGTGGGGGAAAATTAGGAAAGAAGACATGTTAAACGAGATCTCTTCTCCACTAGGTCCCCATTCTTCTTTTTCTCTGTCTTCAGTAACTTGGTCTTATTAACACTCTGTTCCCCCTACTCTGCACCACCACCCCCAGGGTCCAGGACCTCTGCCAGGGTGGTATGACTGTGATGGTGGTGGGTGGGTGCTGAATTCGCTCACAAAATTCTCTTCTTGTCTCATATTCCAAAGAACCTTCTCAGTAAAAGGTGAGTGAGGAGGAAAAGAAAGGGGTGAGGGAAAAACACCCTGTTTTGACACATGAAAGTGCATAACTTTAAGCAGTTTCACTAACTTGTCAGAGAGATTCAGTTTTTTTTCATCAGGAGTTGGGGATGATAATATATATCTCACAAGGTTGTTATATTTGGACTATTTTATTTTTTTAAATTTAATTTAATTTTAATTGTTGTTCTTGTACAGTTTTCTGTCTTCTACTCCCATCCCAGCCCACCACCCCAGCCCTCCCCACCTCCCTTCCATTTCCACCTGCCCTAGTTTTTGTCCATGTATCTTTTATACTTGCTGCTCTAAACTCTTCCTCTTTTCCCCTGGAATTCCCTCCCCTCTCCTCTCTGGTGACTGTCAGCTTGTTCTCAATTTCAGTGTCTTTGGTTATATTATGCTTGTTTGTTTTTTGTTGATTAGGTTCCTGTTAAAGGTGAGATCATATGGTATTTGTCTTTCACCTCCTGGCTTATTTCACTTAGCATAATGCTCTCCAGTTCCATCCATGCTGTCATGAAGGGTAGGAGCTCCTTCTTTCTTTCTGTTGCATAGAATTCCATTGTGTAAATGTACCATAGTTTCTTGATCCATTCATTTACTGATGGGCACCTAGGTTGATTCCAACACTTGGCTATTGTAAATTATGCTGCTATGAGCATTGGGGTGCATAGGTTCTTTTGGATTGGTGTTTCAGGGTTCCTAGGATATAGTCCTAGAAGTGGAATTGCTGGGTCAAAAGGTAGATCCATTTTGATCCATTTTCAGTTTTCTTAGAAATTTCCATACTGCTTTCCATAGTGGTTGTAGCAGTCTGCAATCCCTCCAACAGTGCACTAGGGTTCCCTTTTCTCCAAAACCTCTCCAACACTTGTTGTTTGTTGCTTTGTTTATGATGGCCATTCTGACTGGTGTGAAGTGGTATCTCATTGTGGTTTTAATTTGCATCTCTCTGATAGCTAGTGATATTGAACATCTTTTCATGTGTCTCTGGATCCTCTGTATGTCCTCCTTGGAGAAGTGTCTGTTCAAGTCTTTTGCCCATTTTTTAATTGGGTTGCTTGTCTTCTTAGAGTGGAGTCATGTAAGTTCCTTATATATTTTGGAGATTAAACCCTTGTCTGAGGTATCATTGGCAAATATGTTTTCCCATACAGTTGGTTCTCTTTTGATTTTAATACTGTTTTCTTTAGCCATGCAGAAGCTTTTTATTTTGATGAGATCCCATTTGTTTATTCTTTCCTTTATGTCCCTTGATTTAGGGGACATATCAGTAAAAATGTTGCTGCATGAAATATCTGAGATTTTCCTGCCTATGTTCTCCTCTAGGTCTTTAATGGTGTCATGGCTTATAATTAAATCTTTTATCCACCTTAAATTTATTTTTGCGTATGGTGTAAGTTGATGCTCGAGTTTCTGTTTTTTGCACGTAGCTCTCCAGATCTCCCAACACCACTTGTTGAAGAGACTACTTTTACTCCATTTTATGTTGCTGCCTCCTTTGTCAAATATTAGTTGACCGTAGAGAAATGGGTTTACTTCTGGGCTCTCTATTCTATTCCACTGGTCCATGTGTCTATTTTTGTGCCAGTACCAGGCTGTTTTGATTACAGTGGCCTT
Source organism: Anoura caudifer (assembly GCA_004027475.1). NCBI lineage: Eukaryota > Metazoa > Chordata > Mammalia > Chiroptera > Phyllostomidae > Anoura > Anoura caudifer. Next base: position 15 of record PVKU01005919.1, on the reverse strand, counting down.
GTAATACAGTTTGGT